>QJPP01002432.1:0-38674 GCA_003996215.1 Jaltomata sinuosa | reverse complement strand
AATGGAGTCTTGGGTTGTGTACCAAGATCTCAATGCATGCTCCGGTTTGTGTGCCGAAGCGTTAATGAAATGGAGTCTTGGGTTGTGTACCAAGATCTCAATGTATGCTCCGGTTTGTGTGCCGAAGCGTTAATGAAATGGAGTCTTGGGTTGTGTACCAAGATCTCAATGCATGCTCCGGTTTGTGTGCCGAAGCGTTAATGAAATGGAGTCTTGGGTTGTGTACCAAGATCTCAATGCATGCTCCGGTTTGTGTACCGGAGCGTTAATGAAATGGAGTCTTGGGTTGTGTACCAAGATCTCAATGCATGCTCCGGTTTGTGTGCCGGAGCTTTGAATGAAATGGAGTCTTGGGTTGTGTACCAAGATCTCAATGTATGCTCCGGTTTGTGTGCCGGAGCTTTGAATGAAATGGAGTCTTGGGTTGTGTACCAAGATCTCAATGTATGCTCCGGTTTGTGTGCCGGAGCTTTGAATGAAATGGAGTCTTGGGTTGTGTACCAAGATCTCAATGCATGCTCCGGTTTGTGTGCCAGAGCGTTGAATGAGTACCCGCATTAGAAGGTGGGCGCATGTAAAATGGACTTGAATGTAAATACCCGCATTAGAAGGTGGGCGCCTGTAAAATGGACTTGAATGTAAATACCCGCATTAGAAGGTGGGCACCTGTAAAATGTACTTGAATGTAAATACCCGCATTAGAAGGTGGGCGCCTGTAAAATGGACTTGAATGTAAATACCCGCATTAGAAGGTGGGCGCCTGTGAAGGAAAAAAAACCTTTTGATGATTTTTTTTTTTTTTGATTTTAAGAATGTTGAAAAGAAAATCTTGTCTCGACTTTTAGTTGGTACCAACAATTAGTCTTATGCATAAGAGTTCCACCATCTTTCCCAGCTAAACCGAGATCAACTTCGGGTAATTCCAATAGTTTCAAATGGTACCTCAGACGTACCTAAGTATCGACAAGATTTGTTCCTCTTGATTCAAACAAAGATTTTGAACTATACCTTTCCTCATGTTTCACGTGCCTCACCAAAAGAAAGTCCTATTCTTCACACATTTGAGTATTTTGATTTTAGGACATTTTGAGAAGTGCACTCACACTCAGAAGGATGTTCAATGCATGTAATTGTGATACCATAGGCTTGGCCTTCATGTAAGTATCCACTAATGTGAGAACACTTGAAATAGGATCATGTAGGGCTTTTATCAGCTTGTAATGTAGGCTTGGGGATGGGTAGGATGTTATTTGGGATAAAAGTGACTAATCCTCCCTTGAGCATGCACTATATTTGTGCTTTGACATTTGTTGCATTTGGACGCTTGATCTTCTTTGTCTCGTAGTCCCTTTCTTTGAATTTGTATCGACTTCTTTTCGTTGTTGGAGTCCTTTTTCCCCTTTTGGAGTTCTTTTCTCTTCTTTTTTTTTTTTTTTTGAAATTTCTCCACATTTGTTGGAGTATTTTTCATTATATATTTTTTTGGGGGGGATTTCTCCATGTTTTGATTTGTGGGGAATTTTACTCCTTCTTTAAAGTCGTATTTTCATCTTTATTCCTCTGGGACTTTGCATCTTCTGCCTTTGGCATCTTTGATCTTGAATCTTTGTCCGCAATTTGCACATTTTAATGCGCTCAGGGAGGTCGGGCCAAAAGAGGGTAGTGCATGTAAGCACTCAGAAAGGTATAGGCTGAGATGTGGTTGTTCAAAGAAAAGGCTTCAGGCTCAAAGGGGGAATGCTAGGGATAATGTCATTTGGTAGGTTATGAAAGGCTCAATCGGGTCAAAGAAGGCCTACGATCCTTTCCCAAATCAAGTGTAACTCAGGATTTCGCCTCAACAAACATTTAGGCCAAGTTCTAGATCATCAATGCAATGCAATGAATTAATCTAATGCTCGCCACACAATGCACACGAAACGATGAGGTTGGTTTTGTTCTTATCTTAGATGCATGCAAGAGAATTTTCGAGTGTCACTAAGGTGTGATTAAGAGGTACCAAAAGAATCTATGGTTTACCACGAAATTGGTCCTCTCCATCATACCATTTGTTTCTTTCTCATGCACACTTCTAACTATGTTGGTACCAACCAAGTCAAAACTTTGATGTTTTTTTTTTTTTTTTTTTTTTTTTGAAAAATGAGACCGAACCCTTATGAGGGTTGCCTACGTATCTTGTATGAACAAGAATCAGGTCTGTAGTTCAAGAGGATAGGGTATAAGATGTAAAGTAAAAAAATAAACTCCTTTTTTGTAAAGGAAATACCGAATCCAAGAAGGACTGCCTACGTATCTCATTGAGATGAGAATCAGGTATGCGTAGTTCATGAAGATGTGAACTAAAATGTATGTACACATTTTTTTTTTTTTTTGTTTTTTTTTCCAATAAGGAATACCGAACCCAAGAAGGGCTGCCTACGTATCTCATCGAGATGAGAATCAGGTTCGCGTAGTTCGTGAAGATGCGAACTAAAATGTATGTACACATTTTTTTCGTTTTTCTAATAAGGAATACCGAACCCAAGAAGGGCTGCCTACGTATCTCATCGAGATGAGAATCAGGTTCGCGTAGTTCGTGAAGATACGATAGCAAATGTATGTGCAGAAAATAATTCACCTCTAGAAGGAATATAAGGCAAAAAATTAAGATATTTATCGAATATAAAAAATATGTATAAAAAATAATGCAAAGATATAGACAAACTCGGAGCGATGCCTCGTGTGTCGAGTGTTGGTGATGTCCTCGATGAGAGTGTCTCCCGACTGTTTGTGGGGATGATCGTTGTTGCGATTTCCCAATTATTTATGGGGACCGTCCATTATTGTGATCGTCTCCAATTGTTGTTGGAGATGACATGTTGTGGCCTCTCGATTGCTTGCGAGGGCACTCATTCGTGTGTCCGTCCCCGATTAAGTGGGGACGGTTCTCCTGTAAAGGAATAAGAAAGGAGTGAAAGTAGAAAAGTCATGAAGAATATATATATATAATTACATGGTCAAAAGACTCCCCTGATTTGTCTGTCCCATTGAATATAGGTGCCTCAGAAAGTTCGAGGTCGGATGTTATCTCATGTGAAGTTCAGAGATTATTTAACTTCTTCAGACTCGACTCCTCTCTTTTTATTGCTTGATATCCTATGATAGGCGTGCCTATAAAGAAAATGAGTCAACTTGTGTTGAACCCTTAGATTTGGAAAGTGAAAGTGATTCACCGTAGTTTTATGGCCTACGACATTTGAGAGGTTTGAAGAGAGACTTAGGTCTTCAGATTTTGAGACTAAAGTCGAATGGAGATTATGGTAAGAGTGATATTGATAATCTTGAATTTTGGACTTCAGAGAATTGATTGACGTTTTTAATTATTTTTTTGAGGGTTGAGAGCGTCATCAGACTGTTTCAAAATATTTGCCCCAGTTTGCAGTCCTAGGAAAATCATTTTAGAATAGCAGGAAGACCGAACTCTTATGTAGGATTGCCATACATATCTCACCAAGATGAATCAAGATGAGAATCAGGTCAGGGCGTAGTTTAGAATGAACCCATGGGTGTGATATGTATGATTGCCATGAATTGGTGGTTATTCTTGAAAAATGGTGTGACAGGCGGCTGAGAGGAACCAATTGCAGACAATGAGCTTAAAAATACTTTGATCCGATAATCAAGATGACGGATGTAAAAGATAGACAGAGTTTTGTCGCCACTCTAATACGCTGAAAATATTACAAAGAAAGAGAAGCATGGCAAATATTTGATATTACTTCGCCGCTGTCGGAAGAATTGAATGACTGGGAGAGTGTTGAACTCTTGATTTTGAAAGTGATGGCCAAAATGTCACATTTCATAATCTGCGATGATTGAGAGAAAAAGAAACTTATGTCCCATATTCTAGGATCAAAGTCGAGTGAATGTTTGAATGTAAGGCCAATATTGACACTGATGTCAGAGAGATTTAGATTTGAGGGAAACTGTTGATTTGCGCTGTCAACAGGACTTTGGAGAGGGTATTTGAATTGTTTCAAAAATTTGCCCCAGTTTTTAAAATCCTGGAGAAATTATTTTGAAACAATGGAAGACCGAACCCTTATGTAAGGTTGCCTACGTACTTGTCAGGACAAGAATCAGGTCAAAACGTAGTTCGAACTGATACCTAGTTGTATGTGAGTTGTATAATTATTTTGAGCGATTGTATTGAAAAAAGTAAAGCTATGAGTGAGTTTGGACAAGAAAAAGGTACGGTATAAAAATGAAAAGAATGTACAAGGCTGTATTGAAAATTTCTTGAAAAAGAATGATGAAATCCAATAGAGTGATCGTAAAGATCGACACCGGGTATGAGAAAGAACGATATATGAAAGATGGTCTTATAGATCGAGAACGAATGTGAGGAATTGAAGATCGACAATGGGCATGGGAAAGAATGATAAATTGTGAAGAATGGTCTTAGAGACCGAGAACGAATGTGAGAGATTGAAAAGGTCCCAGGCTCAACACAAGTCAACCAAAATCGTCAGACAAAAATGGACGAGGGCAAAGATGACATGTGTACATATATGTATAAACCAAAAAGTATGCACAAGAATATAAAAACGCAGAATATATAATAATCAAAGAGCAAGTATCAATTAAAAATATATAACAAATAAAGAATAAAAATTAATTCGACTAAAGTAACGATCGTATGTACAACGG
Source organism: Jaltomata sinuosa (assembly GCA_003996215.1). NCBI lineage: Eukaryota > Viridiplantae > Streptophyta > Magnoliopsida > Solanales > Solanaceae > Jaltomata > Jaltomata sinuosa. The sequence goes on along the minus strand of QJPP01002432.1, from coordinate 33,985 downwards.
CCTAAGGATTCTAAGAGTAGATTCACCTAAGCTGATAAAGAATATTCGGACAACTGCGAGAAGACGCATAGTAATTTAAACGCGCCGACTCTGAAGCTAAGGAATCCAAAGAAGTTTTGGAGGAGTGAAACACTCCTCGCGTGAACCACGGTGTGTGATAGTGTACGGCCAAGACTCAATAGAAACGATGTGATAATTAAATAAATAATGTGTAGAAGTATTTCGAACATATATCTATATTATAAAGTAAATAATGAATCAAAGAATAATTAATATAAAGAATTTATGTATAAGCAAAACTAAAAATTTATATGTACAATACAAATAACATATACAATTCATAGTGTGCAAAAATAATTTGAAAAATTAAATAATCAAAATGTGAATAGAAATACCTCCCTCAATTGAAAAATTGAGTCTATGATGGTTAGAACCTGGTTCTTATCCCCAGCAGAGTCGCCATTCTGTCATGCCCTATTTTTACCAAGGTTAGATAAAGCACAACTTATGGACTCTGAAAGAATTTAATTATGTACAGAGTCGCCACCTAATTTTTAAGGAAAATAAGGAAACCTATTTTTTGATTATTGATATGTACGACTCGCATTTTAATCTGCGAAAACCATTTGAGATTCTAGGTAAGGGTTCAAGTTATTCCGAAGGGAAGGTGTTAGGCATCCTTCAAAATCCACAAATGTGGTACCCGACTAAACTTAATTTTTAAAGAGAGGGGAGGTAAAAGATATTTTTTTTTTGAAAAGTATAAATATGAACAGTAATAAATATGTATATACAAGTGCAAACAATAATTTTAAAATATGTACATAAGAGTATGGAAAAATGTATTTTTTATATGTATGAGAAAATTTAGTATGTATGAAAATTTATATGTAAGAAAGTATACAAAAGAGTGTAAAAGAATATATATTGTTAATATGAAAAGTATGTAAATATGTAAATATAAATAGATACTATTACGAAATATATATATATATAAAGAAAATGTGTAAGTAATGTATGTTTAAATACATTGAGTAAAGAATGTAAAAAGAAATGCATTGAAAAGATTGTACAATAATTACATCGATTGACTTGCGTTTTTCATTATGTAAATATTGTTTCACTTTTGCAAGAAAAAAATGAGTTTAAGAATGAGAAAAGAATATAAATTTTAAAAGTGTTTTTAACAAAAGAATGTGTAAAAAAGGGTTATTTGTAAAGTTCAAGTAAAACTAATTAGAAGAATAAAAGAAAGAAAAGACGTCCTAATGTTTGCGTGACGTAAAAATATGAATTAATTAACTTAAGTATCTAAGTTAAATTAATTTGTTTATAAAAGTACTTACGACTTAAAGTTTTGCCTAAGTGCATAATAACAGATAAGTAAATAAAGGGACACTCCCACCCGACAACCCAAAAGTAAAATCTTCACTATACTTTATCTTTTGTACAATTACAAGAATTTACAAAAATATAAATAAAGCAATGAATTTTGAAGAGATTTTCAAACCCCTTTTAATTGTCATCTTCGGAAGTATCTTCACGTACCTGTATAAACACTTAGTAAACAAATTTAATAACAAACAAATATTTACCAAAATAAGTTAAAGAAATACATATATTGTATGTAAATATAAGAAAATATAATTTTATTATAGTATGGGCTCAGATATGTAGTTGTACTAAGTTTTAGATACGCCATGGCTGCGAAACATCGGTTGGCCACCCGAGATCACCTCGCCAAGATTGCGTATCATAAAACTTTTTATTTCGTCTTTGTAATAACAAGATTTCGTCATCGCCCAAAATTTATTTTTTCTCTTTCGCTACATATGTATGTATGTATCCGTCTTTTATATTGTGAAGGCCTCAAAAATCGACGGGAGTTTTTTTCATTGGCCATGTAATGTAGTATCTTGTTCATTATCAGTTTAATAACATCCGAAAAGCATTAAAAAGGACAAAAATGCCCACCCAAAACAGTCCAAAATTGCAACACAGTGATAGAGCAAAACAGGACAGTAAAAAAATTGACAAAGTCATTAGCAAGACATAATCAAGACAAGAATCAGTCCAAACATTAAGACCAGTAACAAAATAGAGCAACAGCTAGCAAAAACAACCATAAATGGAGCCCCAAAACAGTGATGTTCGTCGGAGAAGACCAATGACTCGCCGGAAAATCCAAGGTCACCGAAAAATGTTAAAAAAATCAGTCAAGCACATGATAATAGCGTTGAAACATAACAGCAAGCAAAAAGTCGGAGTCGAAGCTCCGGCAAAGTCAGCAATGTCATCAAAAATGGTGTGAGAACACCATAAAATGCGAGTTATGGACAGATCTATACAAACATACACAATAACATATTATCTCAACAAAATCCAGTCAGTCGGAGGTGTTTTCTCCGGTCAGATCTGAGAGATCCGGCCAAGGAGAAGAAAAGGTGGGGATTGTGGAGTTGAGGGAGCTTTTCGGCCAAATTTAGAGACCTCAACGCCATGTTTTCCGGCGTGGCAGCGGCAAAACAGCGGGGAAAGGGAGAGAAAAAGAGAGGAGCGTTGGTGGCGGTGGCTGCTCAGAAGCTCGCCGGTCATCACCTCCGGCGAGCCAGCAACGAAAAAAGGGGTTGGGGAGAGAGAGAGAGCAGGGGCGTTGGTGGCGGTGGAGCAGCGTTGGTGGTGGCTGCTCGCCGGTCACCACCTCCGGCGACGCAGTGACCGAAGGGGAGATGGGGAGAGAGAAACAAGAGAGAGAGATGAGGGGCTGCCCATAATAAAAAGTGGGGGTGTGTGTGTATATAAAACGTGTGTGTGTGTAGTGTAGAATAGGTGTGTGTGTGTATATTTTGTCCCCTCCAATAAAATATCCCCCTCCCCTTTTATTTATAATACAAAACAAATCCCCCCTTTGTCCAAAAAATAATAGCTTTTTACCCTTTATTCTTTGGTTATTATCTAATAGATTATTTACTCTATTAACCAATGTATAAAGTTTATTAACCGATGGACGATAGCCCTATTCAGTCATGTCAAATGTCACCTTTATTAAAGGTGACAAGACCTTGACTTGACCCAACTTATTAACCAAGGCACAAGGTTATTAACTAGAGGACGATAGCCGTATTCAGTCATGTCAAATGTCACCTTTATTAAAGATGACAAGACCTTGACTTGACTGATTCGTTGCTCTGCGTATTAGAATTAAATGCTCCGACCTCTTGTGCTTGCGGAATGTATTAGAGAATATAAATAATGTAAAAAAATGTGTGCATTGGTATGTGATTAATAAAATAAAATAAAATATAATGTGTTTTAAATAATTGAAATTGTAGTATTTGTATTGTGTACGTGTGCGGATGACTGTAAAAAATATTGCGATTGTCAAAACTGTATAATGACAATAAATTGATAAAATCCTAATATTTACAAAATAAAGGATAATTATCAATAAATTGTGAGAAATAAAAATATATCAATAAATTGATAAAATTCCTAAAATAAGGATGATTATCAATAAATTATTATATTTCATGAAAAATGTGTAAAAAATATATTTTGTGCTTTTTTTTTTTTTTAACGATCAGGAAACCTGAAGACGTTAATTTTAAGCACGGAGAGCCAAAATTGGGTGTCAACATACCTCATACGAGCAAAGTCTAGAAAAGTAAACCATAACATATCAGGAAAGCAGAGCACGCACGCATAATCTAATCCACAAGATCGGAGCCTATCTCCCCTGAGAAGTATCCACAAGCAGCCATACTATCATAGCAATACTTTTCATGTCAATATGAAACTAACAGTACCCATATTGTTAATAATTTAGCCAGGTCAAAATTTGGGTCACAAATGGGCACGTGGGCCCTGCAACCTAAAACTGGAAATATAAATCACCACAAGGTTCCCAACCTTGCCAGGAGTGCATGCTCAAAATTTGAGCAAAAATGAACCACCGGAAGGGCTCCAAACAGCCCACAAACTAGAGGAATCAAAGAGGGAAATTAATAGAAATAATCAGACTTTAACGAAGAAACTTACCAAATTAAGAAGCCAAGAACAAGCACGGACTAAAATTATAAAATCCTTCAAGGTCAAGGAATGATCAGGTTAAATATGGAGGTTTTTAGAGCTTAAAAAGATGGAGAAATCGTTTTTAGAAGGAGGTGAAATAAGCTGAAATTTAGAGGGTGGTCAGCTATATAGGCGGCGCGCAGGGGCGCCTAGGCAGCACGCAGGCGCGCAGATGCCATGGCGGCCAAGGGAGCGTAGGGGCACTGGTTCCAGGTGGGGGCTGAGGTACAGGGGTGCTGGTGCCAGGCGCAGGCGCGCGCACACAGGCGGCCCAGGCGGTGCTATGGCGCCACACCAGCAGCCAACAACAATAACAATATGCCAAGGCAGATATTCACACAACACACCCCTGGGAATGCATCTGGGGTCCCACGAAAACAAACAAGCTAAGCTATTCTACTAGAAACGGCATTTTGGATGCAACAAAATTGATGAAAATCTCATCGGAGGTCGATTTAATGAAAAGTATGCCCCACACCCAAAATCAACCTTTAGGCTAACAATTCCAAAATGGAACCTAAGGGCCAAAATCAAGTCCGAATGCCTCGGGACCCAAACCAAAGGTCCCTCTAGCCCAAAGTCGACATTTCGGAGATAACAACGCTGGCAGAATTTTTCATCTGAGGCCACTGAATGTTGACCAAAGTCAACCCTTCAAGCCCAGCTGGCCTGAAAACACAGATCGAGAAAATATTCCAAGCTGAAAAGCTCCCAGATCCTTATCAAAGGTCCAACTAGACCAAAGTCTATGCTCCGGAGCTAACAGAACTGTCAGAATTAATTTTGAGCGCGTTTACCAAGAAAGTTGACCGAAGTCAAGGATTTTCCAAGTTTGAGTTCTAAAACAGGGAAATGGTCATAATGACCTAACGAATGGCCAGGGCACCAAATCGTCAGTCCCGACAAGTCATAAATAACTTGTAGCCATGGTGAGAAAACTCAAAATGCAGAAAATACAAGGAAACAGAGAAATGATTTGGAGGGTCATTACAGATATGATATGCCCAAACACAATCAATAACCCAATGACTCACAATCAACCTATTGGTCCTTCACAGGCTCAATCTGCTCTACAACATAGATAACTAGCCTAGAATCACAACTCGATATTCGGGACTCACGGACATTCCCAAATATCCCACCATTTATGGTCTAAAGGCATATACAAAGGTCGCATGGGGCAACAAGGGTAATATTACAAAGCTAGATCAAATACTGTACCAGCGAAAGAAATAATACAGACAGAATAGACCGACAAGGTTTGGGGTACCAACCTAGAATACCCAACTCAAGGATACTAATTAATGCAATTATAGCCTATATAAGCAAAGTCTAAGGTAGGAAAAACTGTAACCTACCTGGCGTCCGATGACAGGCTGCTGGAACAATATCGTCCAAGCCTCAATTGCTCTGACAAGCCTTGAATCACGAATAAACTATCAAAATAATACTATAAATTTTAAAACGAATCAAATGATACCCATAATGCTAAAAGTTTAGCCGAGTTGAAATCCAAGTCAAAAGCGGCCCCGTGGGCCCCACAACCTAAAACCAGAAACAAAATCACCATGAGGTTCCCAACCTCACTAGGAACACATGCTCAAAAAATGAACAGAAAATAAGCAGGGGATGGGGTCCAAAATAGCCCCCAACCTTCAAAAATCAACCTAAGATTAAAATGGAAATTGACGGAAATGAAGGATGGAAATTTACAATTTATGATGGAGAATCTATCACGGGAAAGGAATTAGTCACCCAAACGCTTGGAATGAATCAATACTGGAAAAAGAGAACTTAGAGCTCAACAACAACGGTGGGTATCAGTTTTGAGGTAAAGAAAACAAAGGAGAAGATTTATATACAGCCAGGGGTCTTTCTTTGAGATCACGAAGGGACCTCAAGCGGTTGTGATGACCACGCAGGCTAGACCATCGCGATCGTGAAGAACAAAGGGTGCCGGGTCCATAGGCCCTTCATTGCAGTCACATGAAGGGAACCTCATGGTCGCGATGCCTTAGGAGGCAGACCATCACGATCGCGTGGCCTCCCTCGCGATCATGATTAAGGCATGGGGCCTGCACCTGTAATAGAAACCAACAGAAAGACTTAAGGCAAAAAGTCTTTGGATGGGCCCAAGGAACTCATCCGGGACCCCGCGTGTGAAAATGAACTATGCTACTCAACTAAAAATGGAATTTTGGACTCAACAGAATCAACATAATTCCAATGGAGGTCGATTTAATGAAAAGTGGGCCCCACGCCCAAAACCCAACCTTTAATCCAAAACGGAACCAAATACCCCAAAATGAGTTTGGAAGCCTCGAGACCTGAACCAAAGGTCCCTTTAGCCCAAAGCTGACATTTTGGAGCTAAAAACGCTAACAGAATTTCCATTCGAGACCGTCTTCTCTGAATGTTGACCAAAGTCAAACTTATAAGCCCAACTGTCTTGAAAACACAGAAAATGAGATACAATCAAATCGAAAGCTCCCAGACCCTGACCAAAGGTCTAACAAGACCAAAGTCCATGCTCCAGAGCTAACAAAACTATCAAAATTTGATTCTGAGCACGCTTGCTAAGAAAGTTATCTATAGTCAATGATTTCCTAAGTTAAAGCTCTAAAATAGGAAAATGGTCATAATGGTCCAATAAATGGCCCAGGCACGGAACTACCGGTACCAACAAGGCATAAATTACTTGGGGCCGCTACAAGAAAGCTCTAACAGTGCAAAGAAGGCAAAAATGTGTGAATAACCAGAAGAGTCATTACATCATCCACTACTAAAAAGGACTTTCATCCACGAAAGTCAAGAAAAAGAGAACAACAGAAGGCTCAACAACTGTGGATACTAAGACTTCACCACTCTTGATTTCCTGGGTAGCCTCCTCGATCGGACGACACCCCACGGAGCTAAACCAAAGGAAAATTACCAAGAGCCTTAACTTCTTACCAGCCAAACTAGACCACAATATTTAACTCAAAAAACCCTAAAGGTCTAACAATTGAACCAAACCTAAAGAAAATCAATCAAAATTCACCGGCACCATGCTAATACCAAGAGAACTAAGGCGATCAACACATAGAACTAGAAACCTTGATACCACAACCAGGTTTACCCTGAACGCCACTAACTAAATCTCTAACTCAGGAATCCCTTTGATCAGCAAAACCCTTCTATCAAACTTGAATCATCCGCACCTGAACCATGAAGCTTCACACAAGTCGAACACCTAAGTCACCCTCAAAATATGCACTAACCCATCGGAAGCCTATAGTTCTCGCTATATTCAACCTCGAATGAGGTCACCTTCAGACTCAAACTCTATCCAAGCCAAGCCATAGTCTGCTAGTCTCTAACATCCAAAATACCAACCCAAAGCATACCTCGAGAGCTGAAGAAATCTGCCATGACTGACCATTAACCAATGGATGGATACCTTCACTAAGATCAACCTTGATACCTAAACCCAACTGAACCAACCATCAGAGCTCAACTGCAATCTGCACACCAGGGTTGAGAATGGCATGGATGAACACCCTGTGTTGAAGGAGAAATTCCCAACTATATAGAACAAAGCCAACCCTGCTGAACCGTGCTAAGTCTAAATTGGCAGAGAGTGAATGAACTAGGGAAACCTACCTAAGAAGACCCAAACAAAACCCAACCTCTGCAGGAAGGGTAGTAAGGCTACCACATGTAAACAAGAGCTCAAATAGAATCAGGTATCAGTGCATAAATATGTAAATAAGAACAGAAAATCACATTTGCTTACACTTGTGAAATCATGTATATTACGTTCTTTGGTTACTCTTCTTTGCTTTATGATAATTGTAAGGCATGTAATACAAGTGACCAACTGATCAGTGGTAGAAGAGGAGTCCCATGCTAGGCAATTTAACCCCTGGGATGCTGCCCTCATAAATATACAAATTGGGATCGACCCATGCTAGGCTTTCGCCCCTTGCCTGCCACCCATAAGTACACAAATAGGGATCGACCCATGCTAGGCTTTCATCCCTGGGCTGCCACCCACACATATACAGATTACTTCATTTAGTTTCTTTAATCTTTGAGATTGTTACTTTGGTGGTTGTAACCTTTATTGAGCTCAAAACTATGGACCAGTAGTAGAAGACATGTGAACATGCACTTAAGGTAGTAACAATGATATAAGGAGCAAACGTAACATCAACGTACTGTTTAGGAGCTTATATGATACAATGAACCTCATTTGGCTTAGAGAATAACTCACAACGCTTGCTGTTGAAAGTACCTTTACTAGGAAACTCACTTCGTTGGTAACAACACAAATATAAGAGTTCATGCCAAGGAATATGAAACTGAGAAACCTTACATACCTTGTTGTGTAACTCGAATATTACAACGAATTAAGCTTCCCCCTTTCAGATTATTTATCTACAATGAAATACGTGGCAAAACTAGTATTAGTAGCTAGTTAACTAATTTGGGCTAATTGATCCCACTAAATCAGTAACTAGGCAGTAAGCTCGTAATTGATCAAACAAAAAGTGTTCCTTTCACCTCTTCTCTTCTAAACATATTTACATACTGTACGACCTTCTCATAAGGTCCCTTGAAACTCTTCCGACTTCACAACATATACCAAACAACATACAAAGGTGTGCACGCAGAAAGTTAACATAACACCCAATTAAGTGGTGTATTACCACACCCTCCTTCCTCCATACTTCAATACAACTTCACACACCCTTTTACAAGTTCAATCAAGCTGTCCCAAATATATACACATAAAACCGCTCCTAAAATAATCCCAAACATCCTTCAACATAATAAGAAAGTATTTTAACTCAAGGATTCCAATCACTACCCTATGGTTCTTGACACAAACACATACAGAATTCTCCATCAAACTTGCATATAAAAAGGGGTAAAAATGGGCAGTAACTTTACCTTAAATTCTGAAAATCTGTCCTTCTAACTTGTACTTCTTCAAGAGCTTGAACTCCCCTTCAAAAAAAAAAAAAAAGAGGGAGAATACTTAAGAACCCTAATGGTATTTTATGGCTGCTATGTGAAGCTAAGAGAGAGAGAAAGAAAGAACTTCTAAAATCTGTTTTTTTTTCAAGTTAAAATGAGTGAAATGAGCTGGTCTTAACCCCTTTAAAGGGTGATAACGGAAATACAACAAACAAGAAGAAACGAAGGAAAAGATATGAGAATTAATAACTAGGAATTGAAATTATGGGCAACAAGGGGCTAAAACCCTCACCTTCCAATTGATTCCAACAACTAGATACTAATTCAACTCAACTAATCAAGGAAACCTAAATGAAATTCACAAGTGGGAGACCTTCGATTAATTAAGTAAAGAAGTTAAACTAACAATCAAGAGAGTCACCCTAATCACTCACTAATTCCTTAAGGGAATTACACTAAGTCTTACACTAGCAACTACAAGTTTTAGAGTATCAATCTTCAATATGCAAAAACTAGTCTTCCAAAGTGAAGAAAAGCTACTACTTATACTAGGGAATAAGAAGACACTAGCTATTACAGTTTTGCCCTTAATGAAGTAAGGGCCTTGTTTGGTTGCCTTCTTTTGGGAATTCTTGAATTCCTCCTTCCACTTCACTTTAATGGACCACCCACACATTGTATGCTTTCCTTTGCATGAACATCGTACGTGTCATCTATACCATCCATGCTCGTGTCAACCATGCTATCCATGCTAGTATCAAAGGGGGGCTGCTTTGGCCGAATTTCCTTGCTCATTTTGAGCCACAAAATGTCAAGAAGGTGATACACCTACTTGGCCATTTTACATGGGCTTTGTTGGACTTAACCTTATTGGGCCTTGGCTGCCAATTCTTTCCCTTTCTTTCACTTCTTTGGGACAGAATTTATTCAAGTGGGTAATGGGTGTACTTGGCCCTCTAAGCTAGTCAAAATAGTCTTAGTAGGTGATGCACCTACCTAGTTCTTTAGGCTAGTCAATAAGTCAAAGTAGGTGATGCACCTACTTGTCACCTACTAGCTTAGTTAAGTCAAGCAAGCAGCTCACTTATTTTATTCTATTTTCTAATTTCTAATCCCTTTTGCTTTAACTTAACACTTCACCCTAAATATTTACTCAAATACAACCTTACCCTCTCGAGTTTAAATACTTTTGTCGAGGTTAACTTGGCCGTTTACGTGCTGAACTGAATGGGGCATTACAGCACCTCCCAATACACATTAAACTATCACTGCTCATATAAGAAACTCGGTCCCTCACCTATACGACAAGTCTATATCAAGTGATATATGAATAGGACTAGTATATGCAGAATACGGGATGTTACAAATGCCTCGAATGCAAGAAAGCAAAGTCCAAGACTCGACCCCAAGGTATGTGCACACCTCTTCCCACCCCTCTTGGTCCTTGGATGGACATTTCTAAGGATTTCATGTTGGGACTTCCAAGAACCAAAAGAGGACATGATAGTAATTTTTGTGGTAGTGGATAGAATTTCTAAGATGTCTCATTTTATTCCATGCCATAAATGTGATGATGCATCTCATGTTGCATCTTTGTTTGTGATTCATGTGCTTAAATTGCATGGAGTACCTCACACTATTGTTAGTGATAGGGACTCCAAGTTTCTTAGCCATTTTTAGAAGAGTTTATAGGGTACACTTGGTACCAAACTCATGTTCTCTACTTCTTGTCATCTTCAAATGGATGGTCAAATTGAAGTAGTCAATAGGACTCTTGGGAGCATGCTTTGTTGCATGATTAGAGGATCCCCAACTTCTTAGGAGGACCGTTTACCTTTGATTGAATTTGCTTACAATCGGTTTCTTCACTCTTCTATTGGCATGACTCCTTTTGAAGTGTGTTATGGGTTAAACCCATTGGTTCCATTATCCTTAACCCCCTTTGTCTAGTGATATTGTTGTGAGCTTAGATGCAAAGCAAAGGGGAAAGGAGATGGTAAAGATTCATACGAAGGAAAGGGAGGCCATGGAAAAGAACAACTCCAAGGTGGCTCTCCGGCAAAATCATGGAAGAAAGAAAGTAATATTTCAACCCAATGATTGGGTTTGGGTTAACTTTTGGAAGGAAAGATTTCCACAACTTCGCAAGGGAAAGTTGAGTCCAACGGGTGATGGCCCATACCAAGTGCTTGAAAGGATCAACGACAATGCCTACAAGATCAATCTACCATGTGAGTGTAATGTTTATAATATTTTCAATGTAAGTGATCTATCTTCTTGTGTTGTAGGTGAAGCTATGGATTCGAGGATGAATCCTTTTCAAGAAGGGGAGGATGAAATGATATCGCCCGGAACAACCCTTACGAGGCCATTCACTAGGAGCCAAGCTAAAGAAATCCAATCCTTACAAGATCTATTCATGAAGAAAAAGGTGTTGGAAATTATTGAAGAGGGTGCCTGTGAATCTGCTTGAAGGTGCGACCAGAGGATGACATGCACTTCTAGTGGTTCATTTCGCACATCAAATGCACAAGGCTGCCAAGATGATTCTTCTTGAGTGGTGCAAAGCAGAGGGTCACAGGCACTTCTAATGGTACATTTCACACACCATCCATGCTCGTGTCAACCATGCTATCCATGCTAGTATCATGAACACACCATCCATTGTGCTGGTCGCACCTTGATGTGCAAAGTGGTGTGCATTTTGCACCAACTGATGTGCGTCTCACACCACCGGGCAGATTCACTGGCAGCCTCTTTTTTGCTCCACGCGATCATCCAATTGTGAAATTGCTTCACTTGTAGTGTAATGAGGCTCTTCCAAGCTCCCTTTTGTGCTCCAAGAGTGAGTGTGGCTTAGATCCCCTTTTCTAGACCTTGAAGTATAGGTCTAACATGAATGTCGTTGGGCGATATCATATCACACTCTTAATGAATAACCTAGTGGTGTGAATCTTGATTGTGAGGTAGCTCTTATTAAGGGCTATATCTTATATGATAACCCACTTTGGTATGACAACACACTTTCCAAAGATGGAAATCTCTTCTTGGAAGATGAGAGTACATCTAGTGGGAAGGATTGATTTTCTTGATTATTTGAAAAACCCAATTAGTGTAATTCCTTATGAAATTGGTGATAAATGTTATCCCTTGTATGACACCCCACTCTTGTTTAATAAATATGAGGATGAGTTAGATGACTTGAATTCTAGTCTCTTTGATCCTAGTGGTGGTGAAGGTCTATTTGGGAATTCTTATTTGGAAGAGGAAGGTGACAATTGTTTAAAGTTTAATACTTGTCACGTGGATTGTCCTAACTCTATTGGTATGATTGTGTTTATTCTTGATTCAAAAAGTGAGCTTACAAGCAATGACACCATGGATGAGGTTATTTTGCAGGACACCTTTCTTTACTACCACCTTACACTTGAAGATGTTCCTATTTTGTGTTCAAAATGCATTGTGTAGAGGTAAAAAACTTCTTGGAGTGTGTGATGTTTGAGCAAGCAAGACATGTGGGTCTCCTATCCTTTTGACCCTAGATATACTTTACTGATGTGTAATCTCATGCTAGTAACTCTTATGGGCCCTAAGGCAAATGTGTCATTGCCTATTATGGGTGCCACTTATGTACTTGTATCCTTGTTTGACACACTTGTGCTTCAATTGTGTGAGCTACAACTTTTGAATGCCAAGTCAATTAATTGTTTGTGGGAGAGTCCATGGGGTACACTTGGTACCAAGATTGTATTGTCAACTTCTTGTCACCCTCTTAGGGATGAACATCTTGAAGTGTGACTTGGACTCTTGGAAGCATTCTTAGGCTCATGATTGGAGGAAAACCAACTTCTTAGGAGGACCATTTGTGGTTGATTGAATTGGTTTCTAATAGAGTCCTCAATCCCTAGCATGACTCCATTGATGATCTTACTTCCCTTGGGAAGTTGCTTGAGAAAGAGAGGCATGATATGCTTGAAATATCTTATCTCATCTTCTTGTGGTCTTACTTGTAAGAGCACCTTAGATGAGGTTAGTATCATTAGCACCTTTCTTTACTACCTCTTTGCATATGATGATGTCCATCTTTGTATTAGATTTGTTTTCTATAGAGGTAGGAGTTCTTTTGATTGGTCCAATTGTCTTTGTGACCAAGCTAAGTGGGTATTATATCCCTTTGACCCCAGAGACCCTCCAAGGGTGCCCCCTTGGCATGCTTATACTTGTGCTAACCCATGTGCTAACCCATGTGCTAACCCTCATACTATGAGGACTTTGTGGTTGTTTGTCCTTCCTATGTTTTTGCAAGGCTTGGATTCGAGGATGAATCCTTTTCAAGAAGAGAAGGATGATACGATATCACCTGACAATATTCATGCTAGACTTACACTTCAAGGTCTAGACAAGAGGATCCAAGCCACACTCACCCTTGGAGCATAAAAGGGAGTTTGGAAGAGACTCATTATACTCCAAGTGAAGCAATTCCACGTTTGGATGATTGCTTGGAAGCAAGAGGGAGAAGACAAAATGAAGATGGTTGCTGCCAGAAGCTGTGCAAAGCCATGTGCGACCAGCACAATGGATGGTATGAAACGCACCTCACCTCGCACCATGATGTGCGACCATGTGGTTTTTCAAGGTCATTTTAGGCCTTATTTTAAATAGCCACTTTTTGGCTATGTTTGTAAGAGGCATACTATAAATAGATGCCTTAGCTATTTTCATTCCTTAGATTGAGATTTGAAGAACTCTTTTGAGTAACCCAAGCTTAGTGTAGCTTAGGTTAGTGATGGGTGGATTCCCATTGTTGATCTAAAACTCCTTTACCTTGATTTTCACTTGAGTTGCTCATTTGTGGTTTTATTTGGGTTACTCATTTCTATGGAATTCAAGCTCTCTTCCCCCTTGGTTTAGTTGTGGATTCAATTAAGCCTTTCATTCTTCACTTCTCATCTGCTATTTCTCATCTATCTTTAATTTTTGCATTTTTGATAGATTTGAATTGGTATCCCCGATTGGGATCTTATAACTGTTAGAAGTACCTTTTTCATACTTGTACTTGGAAGAGTAAACACACATATCTAATAGTAAACACATATTAAAGTACTTTGACACACTATGGAGTGGGGAAAAGATCATTAGCTGTGTTTCAGATTGTATGCTGCCACTATGTACCCTTTACTAGGAATATCACTTAGGAAACTCACTTTGTTGGTAGTAACACAAGTATAAAACTTCATGCCAAGGAATATGAAACTGAAAAACCTTACATACCTTGATGTGCAACTCAGATATTATAACGAATTAAGCTTCTTCCTTTCATATTATTTATCTACAATGAAATTAGTGGCAAAACTAGTATTAGAGGCTAATTTAACCAATTTGGGCTATTTGATCTCACTAAACCAGTAACCGGGCAGTAAGGTAGTAATTGATCAAATCAAGAGTGTTCCTTTCACCTCTTCTCCTCTAAACACATCTATATACTATACAAACTTCTTATAAGGTCCCCCAAACCACCTTGAGCTTCACAACACATACCAGTGTATAAAAGTGTGATAGGCAGCAAGTTCACGTAACACCTTTTTAGTGGTGTATAACCACACCCTCCTTCCATTCTTCAATACAACTTCACACACCCTTTTACAAGGTCAACCAACCTGTCCCCAACATATACATATAAAACAGTTCATAAAACAGCCCCAAACATCCTTCAACACAATAAGAAAATATTGAATTTAAGGATTCCAATCAGCACCCTATGACTTCTTGACAAAAAGCACTCAAGCAATTCTCCACCAAACTTGTATATAAAGAGGGGCAAAAATGAGAAGTAACTTTACCTCAAATTCTGGAAATTTATTCTCTTGACTTTTACTTCTTCAAGAGCTTGAACTTTCCTTCACATTTAAACCAAAAAGAAGAGAAAAGTCTCTTAATAACCAAGAGAAGTGGGGCAGTCAGCTTGCGGAAGGGTCTGCCTTATATTTCAAGAATGAACCACATGAAATCCTAATCTTCCATGGAAGAATTAAGCTAAGCCCACAAGTATTTATACTTACCTTGCTAGAAAAGAGGAGGGTGTCTTCAAGAACCCTAGAGGTGTTTTATGTCTGCTGTATGAAGCTATGAGAGAACAAGAGAGAACTCTAGAAATCTGATTTTTCCACAAGTTAAAAATGGGTAGAATGCGCTGAACTCAACCCCCTTTAAAGGGATCTGTTTAGGCAGACTTTCTTGCTCATTTTGGGCCATAAATTATCAAGTTGGTGATGCACCTACTTGTCCATTTAACTTGGGCCTTTGTGGACTTAAGTTTATTGGGCCTTGGCTGCCCATTCTTCTCTTTTCTTCCTTTGTGGACTTAAGTTTATTGGGCCTTGGCTGCCCATTCTTCTCTTTTCTTTCACTTAGTTTGGGCTAGAATTTATTCAAGTGGGTGATGGTATGCTTGGACCTCTAAGCTGGTCCAAAGCCTTAGTAGGTGATGCACCTACTTGGTTCTTTAGGTTGGTCAATAAGTCAAAGTAGGTGATGCACGTACTTGTCACCTACTAGCTTAGTTAAGTCTAGCAAGCAACTCACTTATTTTGTTTCATTTCCTAAATATTTAATCCCTTTTGCTTTAACTTAATACTTCACCCTAAACATTAAGATCAACTACCACCTTACCATCTCAAGTTTAAATACTTTCATTGAGGTTGACTCGACCGTATACGTGCAGAAATATATGGGGCATTACAACACCTTCCAATCTGTGCTAAACCATCACTACTCATAAAAAAACTTGTTCCTCACTTATCAAACAAGGCTAAATCAAGTGCCATATGAATAGAACTAGTATGGGTGTTACACGTTTTTCCTCAAATATTTTTTTAATTTTCAGATTTATAAACTTAGGATTAAGAATTGTGGGAATAATCCTTTAGCCTAAGCTCTAATACCAAATGATAAGATCTCAATTAGGGAGACTAATCAAAATCCAAATGCAGAAATGAAATAAACAAAATATATGTGAATCAAAGCTAATTAATCAAGTTTATGGCAACAAAGGACTTTATACCTTCACCTCCCAATTGAACCTAATCAACCAACAATAATTTCTCAATCAAACAATAGAGACAAACAAATAAATCCACAAATGGATGACTCTATATGATTAATCAAGCAAAGAAGTTAACAAGCAATCAAAGGAATCCATCCTTAATCACTCAACTACCTATTAGGAATCCACCTAATAGACTATTAGGAATCCACCCAATAGATTGGGAAATTCACCCAAAACTACAAGCTAACAATAGCAACTAAAAGCTTTCAAAGCAATTCAATATTCATCAAAATCTAAGGAATGAAAATGACTAAGGCATGTATTTATAGTGTTTTTCTTGTACAATTAAAGGCCCAAAAGTAACCTAAGAAGACTCTATATTTGGCCTATGACAGGTCTGGTGTGAGCTGATATGCCAGGCGCATAATGTGAAGTGCCCAACGCACCCTGGGTCATATAGGGTGTGCAAAGTTGCTGTGCAAAATGCACTAGAGGTTATGTGTGTCACACCCTAGGCCACACCTCTAAGTAGAATCACGGGCATCCTCTTCTTCCCATGTGATCATCTATAAGTTGTAGATATTAACGCTCCTCAATGGTCTCCAAAGCCTCTTTCTTCATGAATAGAGCTTGTAAGGCTTGGAGTTCTTTAGCTTGGATCCTAGTGAATGGACTCATAGGGGTTGTTGGGATATATCATATCAATGTAGATGCATATCCCTCAAATTGAGTAATAGCATATTTGGCATTCAAGGCATCAATAATATTATTGGTGAGAAAGATCCTTTCACTTTGTAACCTCCACTCAAAGAATTCTTCTAGATCACTACTACCTTTGAACGTTGGAAGAGTAACCTTGATGGTATTCAATCCTCTATCATGGTCACCATGATCTCCTTGACGATAACCATGTTTATCATCATAGTGACCACCATATCTATCACCTTGATATCCATTGCCTTGACATCTTGCACCTTGATTCTGACCATAACCTCTGAGTTGCACTCTATCTCTCGGTACACCATAACCTTGTCTTCCACCATGTTGAGGTCCATCATAGGTTTTATTAGCACAAGCCTCCTCATACTCTTCATAGAGTGGATTGTGGTCCACGGCTATCTTGGTAAGGCTCTTGGTTTTGGTTATGTGGTACATGCATTTTAGCATGTGATGCATTTCAAAGTGGAGTTTGGTTTTGGTTTGCTACAAAAGCATGTTCCTCTTGTAGTGGGTAATTTGGATTAGTGGAGCTTTGCTCAACATTTTTTGGATAGTTAGACATTTGGAAAGGAGGTTGTTGGATTTGTAGGGTAGGGCTTGGATTGTTTTGGGGGTTGCATAACTTATGTGCATGCCCCAGGGTAATTGTTATTGAGGAACTCGTGTTCCTATTTGCTCCTGATCCATGAGTAGTATGAGGTGAGTCCTCCTAATTAGGACTCTTAATAATCACCATCCTATCCTCAATAAGATCCATCCTTCCATTTATCTCTGCTAATTGCCTTGTGGTATGATCTTGGTTAGCTTGGAGCATAATTGGAGGGGCTTGTATATGAATGGTAGCTTGGAGCCTGGAGGAAGCTATGGAGCAACAAATACATAAGGCCATGGGTGATCAAGATGCTATTTGAGCAATCAAGAAGGGCCCTTGTGGGTTATTTCCAAAATAATCACTTTTGGGCTATTTTTGTAATAGGCTATTTGTGTAAAGGCAATAACTATAAATAGTTGCCTTAGCCATTTTCATACTTAGATTTTTTATGATTGAATTGTCTTGAATAGACTTGATATTTTAGGTTAGGATATTGATTGGGTTCAATTCCAATTATTAGTTTAGAATGAGTGATTAGGGTGGATTCCCGAATTGCTTGTGTTATCTTCTTTGCTTAATTGATCATCGAGTTATCATCTTGTGGATTCAATTTGGTGAAAGATTTCAAAGAAAGCAATTGTGCTCAAATGTTTGTAACCATGGTGAAGACAGTTCTTCCTATGAGCTACAAGGTAACAAAGCTAACTCTTGCACTTTATTGAACTTGAAAGATCATTGTGTGGTTAGTGGACAATTGAGTGTAAGTGATAGCTTGTATATGTGTGAGCTTAAAGAGCCTTTACCTTGTGATGATCTTGATGACACCTTGTTGCATGATGATGATGCCATTGTTGTGAGTGCCCAACCACTAGTTGATCCTATAGATGACTTGATTGATTCTTCTAGTAAGATCGATTTGAGTCCATCTAGTGTTAGCACTTGTGACTTGAGTGAAAATGTATTGTCATGTAATGGGGGTAGTAAAATGCTAGTTGGATATAATGATGGTAATCATGTGTGTGATTCTTTTGAGCTTGATATGCTACCAATTAGTGTTCATTGTGGTGTTACCAACTTGCTTGTAATGATGACCTACTAATTGAGGAGTTGTGTGATGTGATAAATGAACCTCAATTTAGTAATGGTAATGAATAGTTGGTTATATAGTTAGTCATGTAGGATCTTTACTTAGAGGTGATGATTCCTTGAGTGTTGATTCCATTTCTAATTCTTGTCATGAGGATTTTGAGGTGGAGTATGTTTTTAAGGATAATCCCTTGTTTGAGCTTGACATGACTAATGAAGATGAAATGCATAGTGATGTGTTTTGGAATGATGGAAGTGTAGCCCCTCTTGAAGGCTACCAAGTGATTGAGAATCCACTATGGTATGATGACACACTTTCCAAAGACAAAACTCTCTTCTTGAAAGATGATCGTACGTCTATTGGAGGGGTTAGTGGTCAAAAGAAAAGGGGTGTATGTTCTCTAATGACCACTTCATTCTTGTGTGACCCCACTCTTGATCAAGGCCTTAATGCTTGTGTATCAAAGGGTGATTCTACATGTGCGCACACCTTGGATGAGGTTCATTTAAGTAACACCTTTCTCTACTACCTCTTTGCATATGATGATGTCCATGTTTGTATGGGATTTGTTTTATATAGAGGTAGGGGTTTCTTGGTTTGGTCCATTTGCCTTTGTGACCAAACTATGTGGGCCTTTTATATCTTTGACCCCGATAAACACTCATGGGTGTTTGAACCAATGGAGACACCACATTTGGTATGGTCTTATGGGGGAATAGGGAAGCAATTGTGTCTTAGGACCTTTGAGGTTTCTTTGTTCCATGATATTTCTCATAGCCGGATCCTTTGTATGTTCTATAATGCATTGCTCTTATTTGACACAAAGGATACTTGGTTGTATTTTAAATGTGTGCCTCCTTGGCAAGTTGGTATGGTTGATAACCCGTGTGCTTTCATGCTATGAGGATATATTTGTTGTTTGTCCTTCTTATGTTTTTGCAAGGTTCGGATTCGAGGATGAATCCTTTTGAAGAAGGGGAGGATGGTACGATCTTGGTTAGCTTGGAGCATAATTGGAGGGGCTTGTATATGAATGGTAGCTTGGAGCCCGGAGGAAGCTATGGAGCAACAAATACATAAGGCCATGGGTGATCAAGATGCCATTTGAGCAATCAAGAAGGGCCCTTGTGGGTTATTTCCAAAATAGTCACTTTTGGGCTATTTTTGTAATAGGCTATTTGTGTAAAGGCAATAACTATAAATAGTTGCCTTAGCCAATTTTATACTTAGATTTTTTATGATTGAATTGTCTTAAATAGACTTGATATTTTAGGTTAGGATATTGATTGGGTTCAATTCCAATTATTAGTTTAGAATGAGTGATTAGGGTGGATTCCCGAATTGCTTGTGTTATCTTCTTTGCTTAATTGATCATCGAGTTATCATCTTGTGGATTCAATTTGGTTTTTCATGCATTTGATTGAGTTCTCTTCTCCCTTGGTTGATTGTTGATTCAATTAGCCTTTCTTTCTTCTATTCTCATCTCAATTTCTTCTAATTCTCATCTTAATTTCTCCACTATCTTTATTTTGTGTTGTTGAATTTCGTGTTTCCGATATCAATTTTAGTCACTCGATTGAGATCGTTATCACCTTGTGATTGAGGCAAAGGCCGCCTAACACTAAATGAACCCTCTCCTTCATAAGCACAATCAAGTGCTTTAGATATTGTACCTGCAAAATTCAGCAAACGAGATTAGTTGTAAAGGTTCCTCACACCTCTCGTATGTGTTCGCTCAACTTACCTTCTATGTGTCTTCCCAAGATTGATTGTGAACTTCATTTTGCTCAACTAAGTCACAAGGTCACCTATCCTTTGTGGAGGAATGGATTCTTGTTACTTGAAAGAAGGACGACTAAAAATCAAATGGATGGAGCCAAGAAGGTTTTCAACGAATGCTTAAATGATAAAAGCTCACAAGAAATTGGTACAACATGAAAACAGACATAAGAGATCTAATCACAACTACGTAGACCAAATACTTGTTGTTAATTAGACTTAGGATTTCTAGATGATAGGAGAATCAAAAGAAATGAAACTAAGAAGATAGAACCTGAGATTTGTCTGAGAAAGTCGGATTCACAACTTTCCATTAGTGCGGAGGCTGATGCGAATCGCACAAGGCAAAGTGCCCAAACACCTTACTTCACACAACAAAATAGAATTTCAATCTTCCTGAGGTGAAGTGCTGGTGTGAAACGCACCAGGCAAAGTGCCCAACGCACTCTGCTTTGCACCTGCCCTAGGCAGAACACCCGTAGCTTCCGATTTGTACTCTTTTTCTGATTATTCTTGTACTTTTCTTCCTAGTACTTGCCCATTTTGTTAAATTCCCTTTTGTACTAACACAAGTACCCTTTTCTTTTGCTTCTTCTTTGGATCAAACACCTTTAATTTACCTTCTTCTTCAACAATACTTTGAAGAACACCAAGAACACTATATAAATTTCAAATTTTCAAATCTCTCAATTTTAACTTGGATTGACTCTAAATTTGAAACGTAGACTCTCCTCGATATAGAGAATAAAGCCCGGTACAAATTAGAATCATTTCAATCCAAATTGAAGAGACCTATTTTGTGTTCTTCAAGTTCTTCAAACTTCAAAATGGTAGATCCTTCAAACCTTAACTAAATCCTTCCAAATTTTATATTCAAGCTTCTTATGACTAGGAGATCAAAATTCAATAGGTTTAAAGTCTCGAATCAACCCAAATCTATGAAACCCTTGAACTTGTTCTTCAAACTTATTCACCTAATAATGGTGAAATCTTCAATTTAACTCAAAACAAGTTCAAATCTCAGATATAGACTCAATTGATATTAGAGAACATGATTCTAGTATCAAAATTCCAAACAAACACAAGATCAAACAATTTTTTTGGTGAAATTTTCTAAAAAATGTTTTTTTGTCAATCTTTTTAATTTTTTTTTTAAATTTATGAACCTAGGATTAAGAATTGTGGGAACAATACTTTAGCCTAAGCTCTGATACCAAATGATAAGATCTTGATTAGGGAGATTAATCAAAATCTAAATGCGGAAATAAAATAAATAAACAATATGCAAATTAAAGCTAATTAATCAAGTTTATTGGCAAAAAGGGACTTTATACCCTCACCTCCCAATTGAACCTAATCAACCAACAATATCCAACTCAATCAAACAAAAGAGAAACCCAATGAATCCACAAATGGATGACTCTATATAATCAAGCAAAAGAAGTTACAAGCAATCAAAGGAATCCACCCTTAATCACTCAACTACCTTAAGGAATTCACCTAATAGACTAATTGATAAGATTCCAATCTTCTTCTTTCTTTTTTTTTTAGATAAGTTCCAATCGGGGTTACCAATTGAAATCTTTCAAATATGCAGAAATTAAAGATAGATGAGAAATAGCAGATGAGAAGTGAAGAAAGAAAGGCTTAATTGAATCCACAACTAAATCAAGGGGGAAGAGAGCTTGAATTTCATAGAAATGAGTAACCCAAATGAATTCACAAATGAGCAACTCAAGTGAAAATCAAAGTGAAGGAGTTTTAGATCAATAATGGAAATCCACCCATCACTAACCTAATACTAAGCTAAACTATAGGGAATCCACCCTCTAACAAGCTACACTCACAAAGAGTTCTTCAAATCTCAATTCAGTATCAACATAATCTTCATAATCTAAAGAGCTAAAGGGAAGGGAATCCCTATTTATAGCTATTACATAAAGGTGCAATAGTGGCTTTGAAAGACACTCTAACTCGTCCCAACACACAAGGTGTGTGAAGGGGTGTGTGAAATGCACCACTGATTGTGTGTGCCCCCTGCATCACACCACTAAATAGATTTATTGGAAGCCTTGTGTGCATTGGGGTGTGCAAAATGCACCATCCATTGTGCGGGTCACACATGGTTTCACACATCTCTTGCAGCAACCATCTCATGGTGTCTTTTCCCTCTTGCTTCCAAGCAATCATCGAAATGTAGAATTTCTTCATTTGGAGTGTAATGAGGCTCTTCCAAGCTCCCTTTTGTGCTCCAAGGGTGAGTGTGGCTTGGATCCTCTTGTCTATACCTTGAAGTATAAGTCTAGTATGAATGTTGTTGGGCGATATCATATCATCCTCCCCTTCTTGAAAAGGATTTGTCCTCAAATACAAACCTTGCAAAAACATAGGAAGGACAAACAACCATAAATTTCTCATAGTATGAGGGTTAGCACAAGTAGTAGCATGCCAAAGAGGCACCCTTGGAGGGTCTCCGGGGTCAAAAGGGATATAAGACCCACTCAACTTGGTCACAAAGACAATTAGACCAATCAAAGGAATCCCTACCTCTACAAGAAATAAATCCAATACAAACATGGACATCATCATATGCAAAGAGGTAGTAAAGAAAGGTGCTAAGGATAATAACCTCATCGAAGGTGTTCTGTCAAGTAAGACCACAAGAAGATGAGATAAGATATTTCAAGCAAATTATGCCTCTCTTTCTCAAGCAACTTCCAAGGGGAAGTAAGATCATCAATGGAGTCATGCTACTAGGGGGATTGAGGACTCTATTAGAAATGAATTCAATCAACAACAAATGGTCCTCCAAAGAAGTTGGGTTCCCTCCAATCATGAGCCTAAGCATGTGATACGATCTCAATTAGGGAGACTAATCAAAATTCAAATGTGGAAATTAAATAAAGAAAAGATATATGGAATTATAGCTAATCAATCAAGTTTATAGGCAACAAGGAACTTTATACCCTCACCTCCCAATTAAACTCAATCAATAAATAAAAACCCAACTCAATCAAACAAGAGACACAAATGAATCCACAAATGGATGAATCTATAATTAATCAAGTAAAAGAAGTTAACAAGCAATCAAAGGAATCCACCCCTAATCACTCAACTACACTATTAGGAATCCACCCAATAGATTTCTACAAGCTAAGTTAACTAATTAGGAAATCCACCCAATGGCTACAAACTAGAGAGTATAAACTAAAAGCTTTCAAAGCAATTTAATATTCATTAAAATCTGATTAGCTAAGGGAAGGGAACCCCTATTAATAGCTATTACATAAAGGGTCAAAAGTGACCTTGAAAGATAGCCCAACATGGGCCTAATGCACGTGTGGTTCATTTGATGTGCGAAATGCACCATAAGGAGTGTGTGTTTCCCCTCTTCTCTGCACCTCCCAAACAGAATCATCATTGGCAGCTTGTGCCTTTGGTATGCAAAAGCACATCAGGGGAAGTGCCCAACGCACCCCTGGTCGCACTATGAGGCAGAAACTCTGTCAACCTCATCTTTGCTCCACGCGATCATTCACAAGTCATAGATCCTTGATCTACGTTCTTCAATGGTCTCCAAAGCCTCTTTCTTCATGAATATAGCTTTTAAGGCTTAGATCTTTGGCTTGTTCCAACTAGAGCATCATGAGGCTCTTCCAAGCTCCCTTTTTTGTGCTCCAAGGATGAGTGTGGCCCGACTCCTCTTGTCTGGACCTTAAAGTATAGGTCTAGCATAAATATCACTGGGAAATATCATATCATCCTCTCCTTATTGAAATTGATTCATCCTCGAATTCAAACCTTACAATAACATAGGTAGGACAAACAACCACAATTTCCTCAAAGTATGAGGGTTAGCACAAATAATAGTATGCCAAAGAGGCACATTCTCAAGATACAACCAAGCATTCCCTATTGCAATGGCAAAATAGTCAACATATGAAGTACAAAGGAATTGGTTGTTCAACTTATCGCAAAAATAGTACCCATCATGAAGGTACTACTTGATCACACACACAATGGAATAAACCAAAGGATACGCCTACCCTTCTACATGAAATTTCAAAGCAAGCATGAATATCATTAAATGAAAAGAAGTAGTAGAGAAAGGCATTTAACACTCTAGTATCATCAAAGGTGTTTCCATATGCAAGAATACTATTAAGCTTTCGAATTGTATCAAGCAAAGCACAATGATTGGGAACACCTAAGGATAGAGTGATGGCATTTGGGAACACACCACCTTCTCTTGTCACAAGAACCAAGCCTACATAAGATGCATACTCACCACAAACATGAATATCATCATATGCAAAGTGATAGTAAGGAAAGATAACAACATCAATAGTGTCAATCATGATGTCCTCATATACAAGCTTACAATTAGGAACAATGATCCTATCAAGCATATTCTCACATATTTGGACACATGATAACAACATTTGGGTCAACACACAAGTGTCATCCTTTCTTTTCACACAACTCCTAAAACGGAGGGTATCTTCCATAATAGGCATGCTTCTAAAGGGAACAAGGGACCTTTTAGCAATACATTTATTCAGAAACATGTGGTCCTCCCAAGAAGTTGGGTACCCTTCTATCAAGAGTTCAAGTATTCTCTCAAGAGTCCAACCTAACACTTCAAGTTGTCTACCCATATAAATGTACCACATGGACTCCTCAACAAACAACATATACAATTGGCATCCCAAACTTGGGTGCCATGCAAATTAAGCACATTGACATCAATCAAAGATAATTCTTGAGATGGGAATGCCTTGCAAGCCAAGGTTGGAACATGAGCATGTCAAGGTGGCCTCTCCAATCCAAGGTATGTATCCATCCCCTTTGATTCCAATCCAAGATTGGTCCTCTTTTTCCTCTCTCAAGTTGGAATCCTTAGAGTTGGATCCCATGATACTAGTCATTCCATCCTTGTGAGGTAAACTTTGAGAAACCCCATTGGAAAGCAATCCTTTAGGAACCTGCAAAAGAGAAGAATTGGTACTAGGTAAAATGCTAGTACCTTGGTTAGTGTGCACCACAATCTCCATGTTGATGAGTCCCACTAAAGAGTGTTCCTCACCCATGCCTTTTGAACATTTACTTGGCTCCACATTCACAAATAAGCCATCCTCTTTATGAGCCAAGTCACCTTCTTATGTACAAGCAATAATTCTTTCTCAATTTTTTCAATCTCTTCCTTTCGAATCACTTCCCGAAGTTCTTTCATGATTCTATAATCCTCACTTACTTGATAGGGTGTCAAGGGTGCAAGTGTAAGCTTTTGTCCTCCAAATACAAATGAGTACTTGTTAGACCTCCCATGATTTTACACATCCCTATCAAATTGCCATGGTCTACCAAGCAACATATGATACGCTAGCATAGGCACAATATCACATACAGTATCATCTTGATACTTGCCAATGCTAAACCTTATAGTTGCTTGCTTGGTCACCTTTATCTCACTATTATCATTGAGCCATTGTAATTTGTAGGGGGAAGGATGCTTCTCACTAGGAAGTTGCATTCGTTCAACCAAAGACTCACTCACAACATTTGTACAACTTCCACTATCAATGATAAGAGCACATACCTTATCCATGATCTTGCAACGAGCATGGAACAAGTTCGCTCTTTGATCAAGCTCTTCTTTATCAAGTACCCCCATGATTTGCTCACGACGCATGATAAGTTCTCATTCACTTGTAAGGCTTACCATCAATTCCCAAGGCTTCATCCTCTTGCCTAACCATTGGCTTACCATCTTCACACTCTAGAAGTTCCCCTCTTCTTAAGAGATGAGCAAAATTCACATTCTTCTCTAAATTCTCTTCATCACAAACCAAAGGTCCTTCTTTATTAAGCTCATTGATCTTTCTTTTGTCCTCACACTCCTCCTCATTATTTTACAATATCCATCAAACAAGGCCACAATGGGTCTTCTATTAGGACACTCACTTGCAACATGTCCCCTACCTTGACATTTATAACATTGAATAGTAGAAGGACGAGGAATGTTAGGTTTAACAAAAGTACCTCTTTTAGCTTTGTCATCTCCTTTCACCTTGTAGTCGGCTTTAGTTTGAGTAGCTTGACCACTACCTTTGGAGTGGTCTTGGGGAGATGACTACTTCCACTTATCTTCATTCTTTCTCCATAAAGACGTTGAGGTAAACTCCGACTTCTATGCTTTCTCTTCTTTCAAGTCCTTCTCAATTGTAGAGGCATCATGAAAAGCCTCCTCTAAACTTGCATAGTGTTGAAGTCTCATGGGCTTTGAGATGTCTTGTCTCAAATTGGCAACAAACTGGATCACCGTGTTTAGCATAGGCTCATCAACTTTGGACCTTATTCTCAAGCTCTCGAACTCATCATAATATTCTTCAACACTTTTGGCATTGTCAAAGCATATACACCTTCTTGATAACTTCTTGATGATACATAGGTGTAACATACCTCGCTTCTATCAAAGCTAGCAACTCTTGCCATGTAGGCAACTCGTAAATGAGATCTCGGGCTCGTTCTCTCGCCTTGGACTCCCACCATGTGGATGCATACCCCTCAAATTAAGTGATGGCATATTTAGCTTTCAACGCATCCAAAATTTTATTGGTGAGAAAGATCCTTTCACTTTGTAACCTCCATTTAAGGAATTCTTCTGGATCACTACTACCTTTGAATGTGTGAAGAGTAACCTTAATGGTATGGAATCCTCTATCGTAGTCACTATGATCTCCTTAACGATAACCATATCTATCATCATAGTGACCACCATATCTATCACCCCGATTACCATAATGATCACCGTTGCGATCATCAAACCATTCACCTCTATCTCCATTACCTTGCCATCTTGCACCTTGATTTCATCCATAACCTCTGGGTTACACTCGATCTCTAAGTGCACCATAACTTTGTTATCCACCATATTGAGGTCCATCATAGTTTCGGTTAGCATTCATTTCCTCACACTCTTCGTAGAGTGGGTTGTGGTGGCTATCTTGGTAAGGCTCTTGGTTTTGTACATGTGGTACATGCAAGTTAGCATGTGATGCATTTTGAAGTGGAGTTTAGTTTTGGTTTGCTACAAAAGGACGTTCCTCTTATAGCGGGTAATTTGGATGAGTGGAGCCCTGTCTAACATTGTTCGGATAGTTAGACATTTGGAAATGAGTTTGTTGGAGTTGTGGGGTGGGGCTTGGGATGTTTTGGGGGTTGCATAACTCATGTGCATGCCTTGAGGTAATGGTCATTGAGGAACTTGTGTTCTTATTTGCTCCTGACCCATGAGTGGTATGAGTTAAGTCCACCCGATGAGGACTCTCAACATTCACCATCATATTCTCCATACGATCCATCCTTCCATTTAGATTAGCTATGCTCCCAGTTAGATATGCTAAGCTCCCATTAATATCTGCTATTTGATTTGTGAATGAGGCAAAGGCTGACTCCATATTAAAGGAACTCTCTCCTTCATAAGCACAATCAAGTTCCCTAGACATTGTACATGCAAAATTCAACACACGAGGTTAGTAGTAAAGTTCCTCACCCTCTCGTATGTGAATGCTCAACTTACCTACTAAGCATCTTCCAAGGATTGATAGTGAACTCTCTTTGATCAACCAAGTCACAAGTCACCTATCCTTTGTGGAGGAATAGATTCTTGTTACTCGAAATAAGGATGACTTAAAATCAAACAGAAGAAGCCAAGAAGGTTTCCAACGAATGATCAAACGATAAATGCTCACAAGAAATTGGTACAAAATGAAATGGACACAAAAATATCTAATCACAACTAAGTAGATCAAATACTTGTTGTTAACTAGTCTTAGGATTTCTAGATGATAGAAGAATCAAAGAAATGAAACTAAGAAGATTAAACCTAAGATTTGTTGGAGCAAACTCGATTTAAACTGCCAGTTGGTGCACCGCGATATGCAAAATGCACTAGGTAAAGTGCCCAACTGATACTATCATGGATAGCATGGTTGACACGAGCATGGATGGCATAGATGACACATATGATGTTCATGTAAAGGGAGGCTTAGCAGTCTGTGGGAGTGATGTGGATGAAGAAAAGAGGCCATTTGTGCAAGTAGCTAAGCTTTAAATTCAAGAATCCACAAAGAAGACAATCAAACAAGATCCTTGCCTCATTAAGGACAATATTGTAAAAAGTCAATGTCTTCTTATTTCCTTTAGTATAAATAGGATATTTCTTTATTTTGGAAGGAAGTTTTTTGATGAATATTGAGCTTTAAAGCTTGTAGTTTCTAGGTATTTAGCTTGTAATTTCTAGGTGAAGCCTAGCATTAGTTGGTAATTTTAGTAGTGTGGATTTTGGAATTATTGGTGAACTTCTTGGTTTGGTTAATCGAAGGTTGCTCATTTGTGGTTTCTTGGTTTTCTTTGATTTTCTCAAACTAGAGTTTGTGTTTGAATTGTTGAATTCAATTGGGAGGTGAGGGTATCAAGTACCTTGTTGCCCATAAATTCAAGAGTTTGAATATTAACCCACATATCCTTCTTTTGTTTTTCTTTCCTTCTTGTTCTTCCCTCTTTGTCCGTTATCATTTGGTATCAAGAGTTTGGTTTAGGTTTGTTCCCACAACTCTAAGTCTGGGAATTTGATATCTTCAAAATCCAAAAAAAAAATCATCCAAAAAAAAATCATCCAAAAAAAAATCCAAAAGTTTTCTTGTTTGATTTCTTATTTTTGACACTAGATTCTTGTTCCCTAGTGTTTTTTGAGTCTAGATTTTAAATTTCATCAATTTGAAATTGTCGAAGTGAAATTGTCATTGAAAAGTTTGAGCCAATTCTGAAACTTTGAAAACTTGCAAACTTGAAAAGTGGGTCTCTTGATTGGGGAGAAATTGGAGCTTAAAAACTATTGGGGTTTGTTCTCTAAGTCGAGGGGAAACTAATCCTAAAGTTTGAGCCAATTCTGAGTTGATTTGAAGGTATTGGTGATTAGTGTGTGTTCTTGGTATTCTAGGTGTTTTTGATATTTTCAAGTTGTTCTTGAAGTAGGAGGCAAAAGGTACATTTGATCCAATTTTCTCAAGTCAAAATTGGTCAAAGGTGTAACATCCCGTATTCTGCATATACTAGTCCTATTCATATATCACTTGACATAGCCTTGTCGTATAGGTGAGGGACCGAGTTTCTTATATGAGCAGTGATAATTTAATGTGTATTGGGAGGTGTTGTAATGCCCCATTCAGTTCAGCACGTAAACGGCCAAGTTAACCTCAAAAAAAGTATTTAAATTCGAGATGGTAAGGTTGTATTTGAGCTTAATATTTAGGGTGAAGTGTTAAGTTAAAGCAAAAGGGATTAGAAATTAGAAAATAGAATAAAATAAGTGAGCTGCTTGCTTGACTTAACTAAGCAACAAGTAGGTGCATCACCTACTTTGACTTATTGACCAACCTAAAGAACTAAGTAGGTGCATCACCTACTAAGACTATTTTGACTAGCTTAGAGGGCCAAGTACACCCATCACCCACTTGAATAGATTCTGGCCCAAAGAAGTGAAAGAAAGGGGAAGAATTGGCAGCCAAGGCCCAATAAGGTTTTAAGTCCAACAAAGCCCATGTAAAATGGCCAAGTAGGTGTATCACCTTCTTGACATTTTGTGGCTCAAAATGAGCAAGGAAAGTCGGCCAAAGCAGCCCCCCTTTAAAGGGGTTAAGACCAGCTCATTTCACTCATTTTAACTTGGAAAAAAATCAGATTTTAGAAGTTCTTTCTTTCTCTCTCTCTTAGCTTCACATAGCAGCCATAAAATACCATTAGGGTTCTTAAGTATTCTCCCTCTTTTCAAGCTATGTTGAAGGGGAGTTCAAGCTCTTGAAGAAGTACAAGTTAGGAGAATAGATTTTCAGAATTTGAGGTAAAGTTACTGCCCATTTTGGCCCCTTTTTATATACAAGTTTGATGGAGAATTCTATATGTGTTTGTGTCAAGAACCATGGGGTAGTGAATGGAATCCTTGAGTTAAAATACTTTCTTATTATGTTGAAGGATGTTTGAGATTGTTTTAGGAGCAGTTTTATGTGTATATATTTGGGACAGCTTGGTTGAACTTGTAAAAGGGTGAGTGACGTTGTATTAAAGTATGGAAGGAGGGTGCGGTAATACACCACTTAATTGGGTGTTATGTTAACTTGCTGCCTGCACACCTTTGTATGTTGTTTGGTATATGTTGTGAAGTCGGAAGAGTTTCAAGGGACCTTATGAGAAGGTCGTACAGTATATAGATATGTTTAGAGGAGAAGAGGTGAAAGGAACACTCTTGGTTTGATCAATTACGAACTTACTGCCTAGTTACTGATTTAGTGAGATCAAGTAGCCCAAATTGGTTAACTAGCTACTAATACTAGTTTTGCCACGTATTTCATTGTAGATAAATAATCTAAAAGGGGGAAGCTTAATTCGTTATAATATCCGAGTTACACGACAAGGTATGTAAGGTTTTTCAGTTTCATATTCCTTGGCATGAACTCTTATATTTGTGTTGTTACCAACAAAGTGAGTTTCCTAAGTTCTTTTCCTAGTAAAGGTACTTTCAACAGCAAGCTTTATGAGTTATTCTCTAAGCCAAATGAGGTTCATTGTATCATATAAGCTCCTAAACATTACGTTGATGTTACGTTTGCTCTTTATATCATTGTTACCGCCTTAAGTGCATATTAACATGTCTTCTACTACTGGTCCATAGTTTTTTGCTCAATAAAGATTACAACCACCAAAGTAACAATCTCAAAGATTAAAGAAACTAAATGAAGTAATCTGTATATGTGTGGGTGGCAGCCCAGGGGTGAAAGCCTAGCATGGGTCGATCCTTATTTGTGTACTTATGGGTGGCAGCCTAGGGGCAAAAGCCTAGCATGGGTCGATCCCAATTTGTATATTTATGAGGGCAGCATCCCAGGGGTTAAATTGCCTAGCATGAGACTTCTCTTCTACCACTGATCAGTTGGTCACGTGTATCACATGCCTTACAATGATCATAAAGCAAAGAAGAGTAACCAAAAGAATGTAATATACATGATTTCACAATTGTAAGCAAATGTGATCTTCTGTTCTTATTTACACGTTTATGTACTGATACCTGATTCTATTTGAGCTCTTGTTTACATATGGTTTACTTTATGCCTTACATATTCAATACATTCTCTCGTACTGACGTCCCTCATGGGGGATGCTGCGTTTCATGCCACAGGCACATGTTCTGGCTAGTAGACCTCCCCAGTAGGAGCACAGGACACTCGACTGTTGTTGGTGAGCTCCATGTTGATTCGGGGCTTTACCGAGTCTTTGGTATATATTTTTGGTATTGTATAGTTAAGGGTAAGGCGGGGCCCTGTCCCAACCTAAACTAATTTTGTCTATATTGTAGAGGCTTTGTAGACCAATGTTAAAGTAAAACTTAGTTATGTCTTTGCTCTTAACAGTTGTGGCCTCAACGGCCAGATCATGTACATAAGTTTTGGGCCTATCTATGTTGGTCTTGTTATTCAGGCAGCTTATCTATAGTCAAAGCTTCTTAATTGTCATAGTTATATGCATGATAAATCACAGGTTATAAGTTGGTTCTCTCGAGCCTTTAGGGCATCGAGTGCCTGTCTGTCTAAATGGAATTTGAGGCGTGACAAAAGTGGTATCAGAGCAGGTCATCCTAGGGAGTCTACAAAGCCATGTCTACGTAGAGTCTTGCTTATGGGTGTGTTGTGCACCACATCTATAAACAGGAGGCTACGGGATATTTAGGAGTTGTCTCTTTTTCTTCATCTCTTAGATCGTGCAATAGAGCCAATGTTATAGGTTTATCGTATCTAACCTTTAAATTGTTTTCATTATAGCAAAAATGTCGGTTACTAGGAAAAGTAAGAGTACTGGTAAGCAAGTAGATGTGGCTACTGGAGAAGGGACCAGCAAATCACCACCTAGATGAGCTAATCAAAGTGAGGCTCAACATGTGTCTTCATCACGGAATTCCTCCACTCCTCCGTCTCCAGAAGAGCTAAGGAGGGCAGCAGCACCCTAAGAACCACCTATTAATGCTAGTGACCAAGATTTAAAGAATGCAGTCCAATTGTTGACTCGTATACTTGCTGGTCAAGGACAAGGGCAAGCAGGTCCAATTGTAGGTACTAGTGGTGCAAATAGGGAAGCTAGTGTGCGGATACATGATTTCCTTAATTTGGACCCTCCATCATTCACCGAGTCAGATCCTAATGAAGATCCACAAGACTTTATTGATCAAATCCAAAGGACCTTAGATATTATGCATGTATCTAGTAAGGAAGCAGTTGAGTTGGCAACATATAGATTAAAAGGAGTGGATATATTGTGGTACGAAGCTTGGAAACAATCTAGGGGTACAAATACACCTTCAGCTAAATGGAAAGAGTTTAAAAAGGCATTCCTTGATCATTATCTGCCATTGGAGATTCGGGAGGCCCGTGCAACTCAGTTCTTAAATCTTTACCAAGGAAATATGAGCGTGAAAGAGTATAGTCTCAATTTTAATTCTTTGGCCAGGTATGCTCTTAATGTAGTAGCTACTATGGAGGATAGATTTCATCATTACATGGATAGATTGGATTCATATCTGGTTAGGGATTGTACTATTGCTGCTTTGAACAAAGATATGGATATAGCAAGGATACAATTTGCACAAAAGATGGAGGATCAAAGGCAAAGGAGAAGGACACAAGAGTCGGAAAGAGGGCAGTCCAAGAGGGCCAGATCTATGGGCTAGTTTACGCCATCCCAAGGTGAGTTTAGGCCACAGCTTTCTAATAGACCACCTAGGCCATCATCTTCCTACTCTACAGCTAGCTCTCCACCTTGGTTTCAAGGGTCTAGGGCTAATCAGTTTGGGCAAAGGAGTGAGAGTGAAGGCTCACAAATAGCAGGGTACCAAGAACAGGGAAGTGCGACCCAACCAAGACCTCCTAGACAGTCTTGTAAAGAATGTGGAAGAAATCATCCAGGTATATGTCATCTTGGAACAAATGTTTGTTTTTGGTGTGGTACACCGGGACACATGATGAGAAATTGCCCTCAAAGGGGCATGGGTAGCATGGCACAACCTACTGGATGGGTTGCTGCATCATCATCATCGGTTCCTTCTTTAGGTAGGGGGCCACAGGTGCCTACAGGTCGTGGTAGTGGTGGTAGAGGAACTGCCAGTTCCAGTGGAGTTCAAAATCGTACATATGCTCTAGTGGAACGACAGAATTTGGAGGCTTCACCTGATGTGGTTACAGGTACATTGTCCATCTTTTCATATAATGTATATGCATTAATTGATTCGGGATCTACACTATCATATGTAACTCCTTTGATTGCTGGATAGTTTGAAGGAATGCCAGAATTATTGGTTAAACCATTTGAAGTATTTACGCCAACTAGTGAGTCTATTATAGCTAGAAAAGTCTATCATAATTGCATAGTAACTATTTGTGACCGTAACACATTGCCTGACCTTGTTGAGCTAGAAATGATAGATTTTGACGTTATATTGGGTATGGATTGGTTGGCTTCATGTTATGCCATGGTAGATTTACGAGCTAAGAGGGTGAGTTTCCATTTTCCAAAAGAGGCAGTCCTTGAATGGAAAGGTAATATTGGGACACCAAGAGGTAAGTTTATTTCTTATCTTAAGGCAAAGAAGATGATGTGCAAAGGGTACATATGTCATCTAGTG
>QJPP01002431.1:0-15521 GCA_003996215.1 Jaltomata sinuosa | reverse complement strand
TAGTCAAAACATGTTACCATTATGGACTACTTAGTACAGTATATACATATGACGGAGAAGAGGTACAAGGAATACCAGAAATACACCAAGCATTTCTAACCTACAAAAGAGTTACGAAAGGAAATTTATTCTATGTGAAATTTTATACAGCACCAGCAGAGATATTATATGACGAGATAAAACCAGTGATCCAAGTTGTAAAACTAGGATTGACAAAAAACATGATATTACCAGACGATATAATAACACAACCAGAAATACCTATGATCGAAATACCCAATTTCTATGCAAACAAACGAATTATTGGAATTTCAACCATTATCCAAGAGCTAGCAGATAATTATTTAAATGGAAACGCGATATGGAGCTACTACGCCAGAGACCAATTAATGATTTATTCAAATTCAAGAAGTGTAAGAGAAGCAGATATGGAAGAAGTCCAACAATGGATATTATCATTACTTAGACCAGAAGAAAAACCGACGACAAGAGCATTGAAGAACGAATTTATTTCTCAAAATCTATTAACAAGATACTGCAAGATAATTAGTCATAAATATTCAGATCATCGTTGTTCAAAATGCAATGGAGGAGATATGACAGAGATACCAGATGTACAGCTGGAATAAAAATATGGAGAAAAGAGAAGATACGTAGAAGAGACAAAAAAGAAGATACGTGAAAAAGACGAAAAGCAAGAAGATACGTGGAAAGCAGGAAAAGAAAAAATGTAGAGTTTTGTCTTCCATAAGTAGGTAGATGTCATTGTCAAGTAGATAAATGTCCCTGTCAGCTATTTATACCGCATTGTAAAAAACCATAAAATAAGGGACAGATGTAAAAATAGGAATAGTATAAATTTTGTTTTATTATAAAAAACCGTAAAGTAAATAGTAAAGAGTCATTCATGAACAGTAAAGGTCGTTCATGAAAGGTCATTTGTGAATAGTAGGAGTCATTTGTAAATAGTAAGAGTCGTTTTTTCCTTCTATATAAGGAGGTAAGAGGATGAAGGAAAAAAGAAGCAGAAAAGAGCATCATAAGAGCAATCAGAGAAAAAATCCTCTCCTCACTTGTAAAAACCTTCCATATACATAAATAAAATCTATCTTTTAAGTAAGCTATGGAGCATCTAGACGAGCTAAAAAATCAGGTATACTTATTCATAGTCATGTATAGCTAAACTTTTATATTCCTTATAATCTCTTTTATATCATAATTGTTTATCATGTTTTAGTACTGTTATAAAGAACATCTTAAGAAAGCTTGCCATGGCTAAATATTGCTGAAAGTAGTTAAGCCCAGACTATACCATCCTAAGGTCGAAACCGGTAGGCAAGGAGGCCGTTTAGGGGAGTAGACAAAGTTGAGGCGCTGTTAGGGTAAACGATTGAAGCAAGAAAAGCATGGTAGTGGCTAGAAGAGATTGTTCAAAATAACTTATTAAAAAATGATAAACCTTATGATAAACAAAGAGATTAGAGGGAATATGTTTAGTAAAAAACATGACAAGAATAAATATCGATTTAATGAGCAATAATACGTACCTAATAAATGATGATAATAATTATAAAATACTCATATTATATATCCTTAAACAACTTAATAACGATATTAGGAGAAAAATCTACGATATTTTAGTTACTTTTGAGATAACAGAAATAATGGAACAAAGATGGATAGGACTAATTATACCAGATGACATAGACGATTTAGAACTAGATTTATATCCGGATCAATAAAAGCATTTAATCAAAATATGAATATAGAATTGTTTGAAAAATGGAGACACACCAAAGAACTAATAGATTTCCAAATATATCTAATAAGACAAAATTTAGATATTTATTTAGAAACAGGAGATACTGAATTTTTAAAATATATGAAAAATAATATAACAGATCTTCAAAAAACACATATAAAAGAAAAACAATTATATGAAGCAACTTTCCCATAAAAATAAAAATAACAATGGACTCAACTACAAAAATGGATGAATCTACCCACGTCTTAAAAATAATAAGTAACCCCTCAAAATACCAAATATTCTTTAAAGATAAAATATTAATCGCCATCATTAAAACAGTTAATCTTAACAGAGATTTACAACAAATTATACTTGATAAAATCATTAATTCTACAGAAGATTTTTGGCCATACGAATCAGATATATATTCAGATATAGACTCAATTAAAAATAATGAATAAGAATACTTCCGCACACATACCGCGCACAGGGACTCCAAAAATGGTATCAGAGCATATAGGAGTTATTAGTAAGAAGATAAGAAAATTGAGAAGAAAATTAAAAAGCCTATACCCGGAATATAAACAACTCAGTATTACAAAAACTGATAATAACAAATTGAACAAGTTAATTAATACCATATCTAAAACAGAATATAAATACATTAAATACTTAAAGAAACAATGACTAATAACAAACACAGACAAAAACTTAAAGAAATGATTACAGAAAAAAAACAAGAATTAAAACATAGACAAAATAGACTAAACACTAATATATTTGCAGGAGTTTGCCATAAATCCCTGTTAGCACAAAGAAGAGTTATATTAGAATTACAATTACAAATAGATAGTTTAGAATATAAATACCAACATAATTTATAAATGAATAAAGAAGAATTCGCGTTAGAAGAAAAAACATATGTAAATCCGGAAGGATTAAAGATAACAATAGTATTTTCTAATTTAGGAAGAAGATATAAAAAAATAGGAGATAATCTAAATTTAATGTTAGAAAAAGAAACGGTAAAATTAGAAGATAAATTAACCGCAATGGTTAGAATAACAAAAGAAAATGAAGAAATAGATAGGAAACGAGAAATTGAAAAAATACAACAACAAACAAAAAAAAAATACAACGAATAGAAGAAGTAAAAAATACTAAAATAATAGAACTAGAAAAAGAATTAGAAGTGCTAAAACAATTATATGCAAGCAAGCAAAAAGAAAAAGAAAAACGTAGAGAAGAGGAACAAGAGTTAAAACTGACAAATGAAATAGAAAAATTTAAATTACAATTAGAAGAAGAACAAGACAATCTACCAAAAATAAGCATAGACGAAATAAGTGAAGAAAGTGATAATGATAATGATCTAGGAGAAAACTATTCAGAAACAAGTGAAACCTATACCGAACTAATAGAAAAATGGAAAAAGCAAAAATAAATCCAGAAATAAATACAGGAGATATGAGCACTGATGATAAACCAAGTATATCAGGAGTAAAGAATCCAAAGCAATTAAATTCAAGCTACTATAGGACAGACTATAATTCATATGATAAAAATAAAATGTTATGGGAAAAAAGGCCGAATAAGAAATGGACACCAAGGCAGATAACTGAACAAAATAATTTTTTAGATCTAGATTGTGTAGCAGATATAAATAAAACAATTCAATTATGGATAGGATATATTTCAAAACAATTAATACACAATAAAATATCGATAGCTGAAACACCAGGATATATAGAAAGAACATTTATAGGAACGGTAAAATTATGGTTACAAAATTTAACAAATGAAAGTCTAGAAATATTAAGAAGTGATAAAAAATACGATGGAACAGAAGCCACAACAGCTACGGAAATATTATTTAAATATGAAATAGCAATAAGAAATGAATTTGGTAGTATGACGACGGAAATAGAAGAACAAAATAAAGAAAAAATTATAAACAGAAATTTAATGTCAAAATTAGCAATATGTAATATGTGCTATTTAGATGAATATACTTGTGCATTTAAAAACTATTATTACAAAGGAACATATAATCCAGATGAAAGTAAAGAAATAAGAAAATTATATTTTACTAAATTACCAGAACCTTTTAGTTCAAAAATAATAAAAAATTGGAATGAAGCAGAATTAGTAGATACTCTAGGAGCTCGAATAAATTTTTTACAAAATTGGTTTATGGAATTATGTGAAAAATACAAAGAAAATATTAAAATGGATAAAATATTAGTAAAAAATTTAGCATGTTGTAAAGATAGAACAGCACCACAATTCGGATGCACAGATAAATATTATAAAAAACATAAGAAGATAAAAAGATATAGTAATAAATATAAACCATATAAATCAAAATATAAGTATAAAAAACCAAGAAGAAGATATTATATAAAAAATTACAAATATAAAAAACCATATAAAACAAAGAAAAAACTAACGGAATGTACTTGTTACAATTGTGGAAAACTAGGACACTTAGCTAGAGATTGTAAATTACAAAAAAATCCAAAGAAAAAACAAATTACCGAAATAATAATAAGAGATGATAAATATACACAAATGGAATATATAGATTATGAATTAGAGAGCGAAGACAGTATATATGAATTATCAGAAAACGAATTATCAGAAAACGAAAACGAAAATGATAAAAATAATAATATAGAAGAATCGGAAGAAGAAAATTATGACTGAGAAAGATATAAGGATAATACAATAAGAAGAACACCAAGATGAACAATCCTCAGAACAAAAAATAATATTTGACACCAATATATTTGAACAAATAAAGGAAAAAGAATTAGATCTAAGCATAGATAAAATATTAGAGGTACCAACAATAAAAAATTGGTTTAAAAGACAAAAAGAAGAATATTATGTAATAAGCCAAAGAGAACATATAATAGATTGTAAATACATTAAAGGTAAAGCTAGAATACCAATCTTAAATAAAAAAGTACTAAATAAAGAAATACAAGATATAAAAGCAAAAAATCCAATAAAATACGTACATTTAGGAGGAACAGAAATACTAATAAAAGCATGTTTTAGAGAAGGAATAGATACCCCTATAGAAATATATTTAGCGGATGATAGAATTATACAACCTATAGAAAAAAGTGTAATAAGTGCAGTAAAAGGTAATCTAATATACCAAAAATTTAAATTCATAATAAGTGCAAATTATTCAGTAGCAATAGATGATAAAAATATAGATAGATCATTAGTTTTATACTGGAAAATGTCGGGAATAGAACTAGCACCAGGAAGTAAGATATTTACGGCAAGATGTAAAAACTTATACATCCTTACAACAAAACATAAAATAACAGCTAGAAATAAAATAAATAGAATTAAAATAGAAAATCCGTTCGAAAGAATAATATCAGTTATAGATAATAATGATTATAGTTATGCAGAAATGGACATCGACGAAGACTTAGAAATAGTAAAGGAAAGAATAGAAATATCAAAACGAACAAGTAATGAAATACCAGAAACATCATCAAGAATGAGTACATCAAGAAGGATAAATTATGTAACTCCACTAAAATTAATAGAAGAAATAAAACCATATCATTACTACATAACATGATTAATGGACCAAAGGAAATATTTAATACTAATAAATACAGGACAACAAGAAAATTATATTGCAAGAGAATTAATACCAGAAAAAGAAATAATAACAAATGAACAACAAAGTGCGGAATTACCAAAAGCATTAAGAAAAATTGAAGAAACAACCGAAAAAGAATTAATTATTGGAGGAATACCAATATTAATAAATTTCAAAATATATCAAGGAGATAAAAATATCACCTAGGAGCAAAGTGGTTAGAAAAAGTTAAACCATATAACCTAGAAGATAAGCAATTAACAATAAGTTATGAAAATAAAAAGATAGTAATCAAAAGAACCTTAATATGATAAAATAATAAGTTAACATAATAAATGACAAAAATATATATACTTGCCAAGATAATAGTAGAGGGATACTATAATAGATATTATACACCTATGATGGATACAGGAGCAGAAGCTAACATGTGTAAACATAATTGTCTACCAGAAGATAAATGGGAAGAATTAAAAACACCCTTAGTAGTAACGGGATTTAACAATGAAGGAAGTATGATAACACATAAGGCAAGTGTAATGACCCTTCCGGTCATTTCCACGTTTAAGTTTGAAGTCAAGCAAATCGACAAAAGATATCGTAAGTTTGTTAACAAATTTCCTGAACTTTGGGTCAAATGTCTCGAGGCTTTTCTCTCAATATATAAAGAGTTAGAAGTCCCCCGAAATACCAAATCGAAGGTCTACGAGTCTAGTTTCCAACGCACAAAACCTCACGTCCAACTGATCTCGGAGTAAAGAGTTATGACTGTTTTACCGCGGACTATCTGGCAGAAAACGGGTTGCGAACCGGGTCGCGAATCGGGTCGGGTTTAACCCGATTTAAGCTTCAATTTCACGTTTTAAAATTCCATTTCAGTTCCGAAACAGTGATAAAATATAAGGGAGGATCCTGAGAGAATTCTTGAATATCAAAATCGTGCGTAGGCGAATTACGAGCCTAAACTTAAGAACTTTATTAGTATCGTGCGTGTATTTGAAATATTTTATTTAAAAGTTGAATTTGGTACAAATTATATTATTATTGCCTTTTCAAAATATTTAAAAGGTTTATGAAAAATATATTTGATACAATATAAGTGTAGACGTATTTATTTTATAAGGTTTTTATACTCCGTAATATTTTAACGGAGATAGTAAATTTAGTTATGTTGAAATTTATTATTATAATATAGTAGGTTTTGTTGGAAATGATTTTTTATCAATTATGATATATTTAAAATATTATATTTGTTTTATCACGAATTTATGCAATACCCGAATATTTATTTAACGGGATGGAAATTATTTTTGGGACACCACCACTTCCACGTGGAAGTGGTGGGAGTGGACAGTAAGCCTTTCATGTATTAGCCGGCTGCCACATGCCTATTAGGAGTGCAATTACATGTTAATTTAGTATGAAGATACAGTAAGGAGTGTTTCAGGAGGAAAAGAACACTCATATCATTTGCCTTTTTGTTTGCCAAGCATATTTTTAACCTTCAGCAAACATTCACTTGGTTCATAATTAAATTCATTGGCCTTCCATCTGTAGCACGCCACTTATGCATAAGTGGTCACTTGTTCAAGAAATTTAACTGAAAAATATATTTGGAGATATATTTTGATCCCCGGAAGAAAATCAATTATCTACGTCAAGTTGTTCCATCCCAAATTCGATTCCGATTTAGTTTTGGATTTTCTTGGAGTGGTTCGAGCTTGGACATCGTTGTTCCAGCAGCTTGTCGTCGGACGACAGGTAGGTTACGGTTTAATTTCCCTAGACTCCGCATATATAGAATAAAATTGTATTAATGGGCATCCTTGGGTTGGTTTATTAGGTTGGTACCACAGACCTTGACCGCTTTATTCATGTCCGCCTATTTTATTCCTCCGTTGCTTGTAGTATTTGCGGATATATTTTATTTACCCTTGTGGTCCTGTGAGGCCTTGTTGACTCTGGAACATAGAAGGTGGGATTTTGGGAATGTCCGCGAGTCCCGGACATAGAATTATCCTTCTAGGCTGGTTATGCTTGCTGAGTAGCTGTGGGCCTGTGCAGGGTCGATAGGTTGATTGTGAGCTGCGGGGCAGCTATTGTGTGTGATCATACCATTTCCATGCATATAAAGAGGTTTTATCCATGTTTTCTTTCCATTGTTACTGGGTTTGGCTTCGGGCCTACTGACACTGTTTTCTAAACCTTGCATGGCCCGGGGGGCCCGTTTTTGATGGAAATGATTTGGAAATGATTGATTTCACTTGTGGAGATTTTTGGGCAAGAAAGTAAAATTATGTTTAAAATCATCAGTTTTATGATTATCGCTAGACTCGGCAGGGCCGGGGTGCTAGTTGAGTTTTCTTGTTGCTTGAGATGATTTTAGCCTCGGTTGGACCGAGCACCTGAGATGACTTTTTACTGTTTAGACCCGGCTACGCCCGGGCACCCTTGGAGGGGTTTTTGAGATATTTTCCTACTATTTTTAGTCCTGGACAGGGTCTGGGCATGCATATTCGAGACTGGGTCTCTATCTTGATATCGAGACTGGGTCTCTATCTTGATACATGTTCTGATACTGAGATTTAGTATAGGGTCTGGGACCTCCATGGACCTTGCTATCCGGGCCAGGGGCTACGGGCTGCGTGTGCCGGAAGAGGGGTATACGGGGAGTAGAGGTATACGGGAAGTGTCCTTCCATGGAACCTACCTGCTGGGCCGGATCGGCGCCGGAGGAGGTACATACAGAGATACTATGGCACTTGAGATCTTCATGCATCATATCATTCATGGTTCGAGGTTCCACCCTTGTTTGCTGTTTGCTGATTGCACGCTCCGGTAGTATGGGATGCCGGAGGGTTTGTTTTCACTTGTTTGTGTTCCTTGGTTGTATGGGCGGCCGAGGGACTGTAGGTAGACTTTTGCTATTTATTTACAGAATGGTTCTCTATTATGGATAAGTATGAGATTGGTACTGCTAGGGTGTTAGTTTCTGGATTTGAGGTTGATATGATTAGTTGAGTATTGATTCATGTCTTGAGCATGCCTATTATTATTCTTCCTCCCTTCTTCTTACACTTGAGGTTACCGGTATACCGTCCATTTCGTAAACTTATTTTATATACACTGTTATTGCAAGGACCCCAGGTGCGTTATCTCTTACTTTCACCTGTGCCTTTGGTGTGTATATTCTGCTTACTAGCCTCATATGTGGTTCTGTTGGTTTCCCTCTGGGCTAGTTCCTGTGTACCTTTCATTGACTTCTGTGACTACTTGCTTCTATTCTGTCTATTACTGCTCTTTTATCTTATATGTGCCCAGTCGGCCTATGATACCTACTGGGTACCTTATGCTTCGCATTTGGTGCTCACCCCTACCCCCTGCATCTTTGGGTGCAGATCCTAGTGTGGGCCATCGCCGGTTAGACCGTTGAGATTCGTGCTTGGAGATCTGTTGGAGACTACTTCAGGCTGAGGGTGAGCTCTTGGCGATCGGAGCTTAGCTTTAGTTTATCTTTTGCTTCATGTACTCTATTTCCATTCAGAGACATCTGTATATATAGTTTCAGTTTACTTGTACTCCATGTATGTAGTTTGGCTCTGTACTATGATACCAGGTCTTGGGGTGGTTTAGTTTCCGCATATGTATATATTTATATACCTGTTATCTATTTTATTCGTCTTGTTCTCTTATTTGATAGATAGTAGCCCATTACTAACTGTTCTGGGCTACAGGGATTAAATCACCTACCGGGGGTTGTAGGTGCCATCATGACTGAGAAATCGGGTCGTGACAACTTGGTATCAGAGCCTTAGGTTCACCGGTGTCATCAGTATAGGAGCCAATGTCTAGTAGAGTCCTGCGGATCGGGGCGGAGACGTCCGTACTCAATCTTTGGGAGGCTACAGTGGCATTTTAGGAATTTGACTCTTTCATTGCTTCCGTGTCGTGCGTACTACTCTTGAAGTTTCTAGAGATCTCATTTATTCTACTTCATTCTTCCGCAGATGGTTCGTACGAGATCATCGGCAGCACGCGAGGATGAGCCTCCCACTCCAGCTAGGGGTCGAGGACGCCCTCGAACAGTGGCACCTGCTAGAGCTGCTAGCCTGGAGATAGAGCCCGAGCAGCATGTGGTTCAGGGGGCAGCCCAGGTACCACCAGCTCCAGTGCCAGCTGTTATACCCCATTTTAACCGAGGTCGAAACAGTGTACAACGTATTGAAAACTTCTAAATTAATTAAAAGGAAGTCGCCACCTAATTAGTCTTACGGTGAATTAGGACACCTATAATTAACTAATGCGATTAAAGCAAATAAAGACTTCATTTTAAGGTCTACTAAACTTAAGATTCTAAGTAAGGATTCTAACTATCCTAAAGGGAAGGGGTTAAGCACCCTTTAAGATCCGCCAAATACGGTTAACCGGCCAGACTTAGGTTAAACAAATAAGGGTCTAAAAAAATAACTTACAAATATTATTAAGGTTACAAATTGAAAGCATAAAATTGCTAGTAAAATTGATAATTTGTAGAAGAAGATAATTAGTGATAAACTTAAAATAAAGGGTGTCTGAATAAAAAATAAATCATGGTAAAGTA
This sequence comes from Jaltomata sinuosa, assembly GCA_003996215.1. Taxonomy (NCBI): domain Eukaryota; kingdom Viridiplantae; phylum Streptophyta; class Magnoliopsida; order Solanales; family Solanaceae; genus Jaltomata; species Jaltomata sinuosa. Next base: position 5,543 of record QJPP01002431.1, on the reverse strand, counting down.
TCAAGTGAGTTATTCTCCAAAAATATATATTGAGCAATAAAAGATGTGCAACTAAACTATTTGGTTATAAAGAATAGCTTACTAGGGAATACCTGGATTTAAAATTATAGGCTTAGACTTGATAAAATAAAGACTTCAAAGATATTTATTAGTAAAATAGTTTTCAAAGCAAATAAGGAAAAATTCCAATGATGTAAAAAATATTAGTTTTACCTTTCACGAAAGTGTGTTTTGATCCTTTCGAATAGCCATATTTTACTAAAAGATAAAGCATTTTTCATGTTCTTGGTAAGAGCATTTTTCACTTCAAAAATCTACATTTTTAATGCAAAATCTGCACCTTAAAGATCACAAAGGGAGTTTCGTTTTGACCTCAAAAATCTGCGTTTAAAGCTCTTAAATAGCTGTGTTTTTTTTAGCTCAAAAATCTGCACCTTTTAACTCATTAAACAAGTATATTTTGCCTTCAAAAATTAGTTTTTAAAATTCTTGGGAAGCTATATTTTTTACACTAAAATCTGCATTTTAGCACTAAAAAGAAAGCTGCGTTTTATACATAAAATCTGCACTTTTGAACTTACTAAAGTTGCATTTTTTTACACCAAACATATCTAGATTTTAACTCTACTTTTAACAAGAAAAATTTGAAAAATCAAGGCAAAGCATTTGGTTAGTAGCCATGTATGTATATATACGAAAGAGAGGAGCTAGTCATATACTTCTTTTATTATATATATAGCAAACTACCCTTTCTAAGGTTCAAGTATTCTAGGCCTAATTCTTTTATTGACGAAATCAAATAATAAAACAAAGACACTATTAATTAACTAGATTAACAATCTCGCGTAATTAAATAAAATTAGTCTAGTGTTAAGAAAGAAATTCAACAAATAATCTCAAACTTGAGATAAAACCAAATCAACATGCAAATAAGCTATTAACAATAACAAGAAAGTTATAAGGAATGATAAGAAGGAAAAAAGGACACCATAAGCGACTCCAAGCATTTCGCTCACTTTCTTGCTATTGGGTATGACTTAAGAATAGAGAATGTTGACTCCTTGCTTGGACGAGAGGTAGAGTTGAGTCTCATAGACTCAATTTTGCGAGAGTCCCGAATCAAGACTCCGTTTGCTCCCAAGGTGTTCATGCAAGAAGAAGGAAGATAAAGGAGAATTAGAAAGACAACTCAACTTTAGACGATATTGAATAAATTGGATATAGATTCAAGTAAAGTCACACAATAATATACTATCCAAAAAACACGAAACATGCAAATGCCAAACAAGATCTAGCAATCGATGACTTTTGAACCGACTCAAAATAGCTAAGTCATAATACATACCTTATTAAACACGAAAATAAAACTTCAATCCATTCAAATTTAAACTACAGTGAATCACTTTTAAAGCCTAACAAATGTAATATGATTCATGATCCTCCATGAGGCATTGTGACATTTAAAACAACAACTTATACACATATTTATGCTAATAGAACATATGCAGAAGCTAAAGGAAAAAAATATGTATGCATAAGGAACATGACATAGAGCTATAACAGTACATCCTAGGACCATGTTTAAAGATTTTTATTAGAGAACTCATGTAGTCTGGACCATTATTTCTAACTGCAAAAGCAGTAAATCACTTCCATTAAACATATTTTTACACAAAAAACATATGAGTTGCAGATTTTATGTAAAGTCAACAGATGAACATTAACCCGGAATGAAGGAAAAACTATTTTTATACGAACCTTTAATCACGAAAACAAAACCATTTCTTAAGTTCATGATGGCTAAAATGTCAAAAAATAACATGAGTTTGAATCTCTACATGACTCGAGCTAAACCGAAATACATTGGTGCGCCCAACGGGACTACAATGAATTGGAGACAGAGAATGTACAATGACTAACATAAAGATATATGTGCACACAAGGATATGAGGTAAAGATGCAAATGAGTTCACATTCTATTATAAGCAATAGATAGACATGGTATTCACGGTATTTTCTAACTAAGCCAAATGGTAAATCATCGCTATTAAACATGCTCCTTCACTGGAACGCTTGAGCTGTAAATCTCTTATCATGTAAAGATCACAAGTGAACATTAACTGGGAACTAAAAAATGATACCATGTGAATATTTAAACACGAAAACGAACTCGTTTATTGAATTTAAGGTGCCTAAAATGTGAAGGAAGCATGACTTCGGGTCTCGACATGCCTCAAACTGAGCCGGTGTATTTTTTTTATTTTTTACATCACTTTCATTGTAACATAATGAAGCAAAATTACTAGCTTGCAACATAAATTTCTTCAAAATAAGCACAACATCTCATCACAAAGAAAAACAAAACAGAGAAAGAGTGGAGGTGAATATCACCTGTTGCAGGGCAGTGAACGAGGGCTCCAACGTCAAGATCCAAACTTAAACTCGCTCAAAATAAAAGTTTCGGAAAAACCAAACGAGAATGCAAAGACAAGTGCTTAAGAGCAAAAAACCAGTAGATACAATAGTGCAGGGGGGCGGAGGAAAAAAGGCTCATAAAAATAAGGGACTGAAAAGCCCTTCAAAGGCTAAGTAAAACAAACAAATATTGTAGAAAATTTGAGGGGAGAGGCGGCCAAAAAGCCCTCCTTAAACGAGTGCAAAGATGTAGTATTTATAGTGATGAACTAGGGTTGAGATTGAGCATTTGGGCGGGATTTTGAGGGGTAAGTTTGAACGTTTGAAACTCAAACGTTGGGGGGGCTTACCTCTATTCAGCCTCCACGTGATTCTGCAAAAAAACTTGCTCAAAAATGGTAGATCTTTGACTGCAACATTAGGATTTGGTGTGTTTTCAAGATAAGAATGGAAGGTCTTCAATAAATAAACCAACGTAGAGAGATGAACTTGCACGAAATTGGTCAAGCCTTAATCTGACTACACTAAATGGAGTTCGAATTTTTGTCAAAAATGGAGGAAAAATCCAAAGGAACTCCTCTGCCATGGCAGAGGAGAAGAGAGAGGCGATGGGAAAGGGAAAGGAGAGAATGTACTGCGGCTGCTGGTGAGGATGGAAATTGATAGAGCATTTTTAGGGCTTGGAGGGGTATTATGGGTATTTTAGGTAGCTAAAGTGGGGGTATTTTTGGTAGTTCAAGCAAAATAAGGTGGCTAGGGTTTTAGGATGAGTTTGACCAACCAATAAAAGAGCGACACGTGGCGGAGAAGAGGCTAGGCGTGTGGAAAGTGTGGGAAGAGTGTGGGAGGCGTGTGTTTATGACTGTTGGGCGCTTACGTGGCGCTTACGTGGCATCCACGTGGATTAAAACATATTCAATTAAATAAATTATTTATGATAAAAATATTAGACAAAAATCAATATCGTAGGAATTACGATAACATTTATAAAAGTTAGGAAAAAAAATAAAAGTATTTGTAGGAAATGGGAGCAAATACGGAAACGGAAGGAAATACGAGAAAAGAGGATTCTGCCTAAGAGTGACGGCCTGAGTGACGGTCCGTCACATGTGTGACGGTCCGTCACCCACACCGTCGCACCATGGCAACAAGGAAGGCAGTGTCACTGCCTCAAGGTGACGGTCTGAGTGACGGTCCATCACATGTGTGACGGCCCGTCACATTGACCGTCAAGGTGGTGGGCAAGAAGGCAGAGCCACTGCCTTAAGGTGACGGTCTGAGTGACGGTCCGTCACATGTGTGACGGCCCGTCACATTGACCGTCAAGGTGGTGGGCAAGAAGGCAGTGCCACTGCCTTAAGGTGACGGTCTGAGTGACGGTCCGTCACATATGTGACGGCCCGTCACATTGACCGTCACGGTGGTGACGGCCTCCGTCCTTTGCTAAATTAAAAATGACGAGCACGCTGCTAGATTTAAAAAAATAATAACAATAATAAAGTAATAATAATAATAGTAGTTTTTTAAGTATAATAAAAATAAATAAAAAATATTATTAATTTAGAAGCTCGAAAAAATAAAAAGGGCGAAAGGAGGGTCAAAATTGGGTGTCAACACCAGCTCCAGCGCCAGCTCCAGTACCAGCTCCAGTGCACACTTCTGTGCCAGCATCAGCCGCAGCTCAGTCTCCGGATATTCGGGGATTACTGTTACAGCTTTTGGGTGTGATTGGAGAGCGGCCTTCTGAGGTAGCGCAGACATCCGCTCAGGGGGCAGCCCTGGGTGCACAGAGCTCAGGAGCGCAGCCTGCTACTATGGCTCCCCGTGCGGAGGTTATTCCGGTTCCATCTGTTGCACAGCCTCTTGCTCCTCGCCCAGCTATGACAGAGTCAGAACAGAAGGCGTTGGGTAGGTTTGTGAGGTTAGCACCTCCGAGGTTTGCGGGTACTTCTGGTCAGGATCCACATGATTTCATTACCACCTGTGAGGAGATGTTGCATCATCTGGGTTTGTTGGAGACTCACGGGGTTGGTTATACTACCTACCAGTTGGAGGGCCCAGCGAAGTTATGGTGGAGGGCTCAGGTTGCTTGTAGACCACCGTCGTCACCTCCTTTGACCTGGTCTGAGTTTTATGAGGCCTTTATGGCCAAGTTCCTACCACAGAGTGATCGTGAGCGTCGCAGGGAGCAGTTTACTCACCTTGAGCAGGGGTCTACGACTATCTCGGAGTATGAGACCCGTTTTCATCAGCTAGCACCGTTAGGAGCTATGATCATTCCTACTGAGGCTGATAGGATTCGCAGATTTGTGTGGGGTTTGAGGCCAGAGATCAGACAGCCAGCTGAGATATTGATTGCCAGTGGTCGGTCATTCCAGGCCATTGTGGACTATGCTCGCACTGTGGAGGACTTACAGCGACATGATCAGGGGCCCAGAGATAAGAGGCCTCGATATCAGGGTGTCTATAGTGGTTCCAGATATGGTGGTAGAGGTCCTGGCCAGTGGAGTCGGAGTTATCATCCACAGCAGTACCAGGGTCAGTCCAGCCGACCGGTTCAGGCTTCCCTTCAGACTTTCGGTAGTACCTAGTTCAAGCAGGGTCAGGGCAGCCATCAGGGCTATAGCGACCAGTCTTCGAGGGGTACAGTTTTTGGGGCATCAGGTCGTGGTGGTCATTCGGGATTTGCGGGTTCATCTCGACTGAGTAGGCCATCAGGGGCTTGTTTTACTTGTGGTGCGATAGGCCACTTTGCTAGAGATTGCCCTCAGCAGGATACAGTTCAGTTGGCCGAGCCTTTACAGGTAGTTTAGCCCCTGCTAGAGGGGGTGGTCGTCAGATTAGAGGTGGTGCGCCATGCGGTAGGGCAGGTGGTAGGGATGGCGGTCGGGCAGGTGGAGGTCGTCGTCAGTTTTACGCGGTCCCTAGGAGACCAGAGGCAGAGGCCTCAGATGCTGTGATTACAGGTATGATTTTTGTGTGCCATCAGCCTGCTATGGATTTATTTGATCCTGGATCCACTTGTTCATATGTATCTGCCTACTTTGTGCCTTGTTTGGGGTTGGCTAGTGAGCCATTATCTATTCCTGTTTCTGTTTTGACCCCAGTAGGAGATTCTTTAGTAGTGG
>QJPP01002430.1:20000-21777 GCA_003996215.1 Jaltomata sinuosa | reverse complement strand
CCTCTGTAGTAGCCACCCTCAACTTAAGTTGATTGCCTGCGTTGAGGTGCACAATGTCCAAGGGCGGACCAGGGCCAAAACAGGGTTTACCTCTATAGTAGCCACCCTCAACTTAGGTTGATTGCCTGCGTTGAGGTGCACGGTGTCCAAGGAAGGACCAGGGCCAAAATAGGGATTCAAAGTTAAACGGGAATGGTGACAGGTTATTGAAAGAATCAGGTCAATTATGGCTCAAACAGGGATCAAGGGATTATTTATATTTGGACGGTCTTTTAGGTTAAGTGGACTGCACGCAAAAGGGCCTGTGATCCTTTCCTAAGCAACCAAACTTCGAACTTAACAAAATAGACCGGGCAAGTTCTAGATGCATGCACAGAGTAAGAATTTATGACAATAATCTCACACGCTCTTGGCACCAAGAAACTATATCGCTACCAACTATCAAACAACCGTTTGGCTTAAGCATATTCATTCTACTCATAATCACACAATGACATACAAGGATCCAGACAGTCAATCGTTTCATCATAAGTACAAAACCAGAAAATTTTTAAAGGGGCGCTACTTTGATAAGAAATCTCATGCTTTGCTATAGACACTAAAAAAAAAATTAAAACAACAACCTAAACATGCCGGTTCTACTAGATAGCACACCGGAGGGAAAAGAAATCGACAACAAAAACCCTCGGTGGTGACTCACAGGTTTCCCAACACCCTCAACTTAGACTCATGCATTGTCCCCAATGCATATATGAAAGCTAAAAACTGTGAGAATAAAGGAATACCTGTGAAGTCGATATGACTCAAATTCCGGAATGATGTTGGAGACCACCAGGGTCTCCAAAACAAGAGAACTCGATGGAGTGTGGCGTTCCCGCTTTCTCTTTGGGCTCCATCGCTAGTCGCGACAACTTCTTCGCTCTTTCTTTGTAGATTCTCTTGCGGTGTTTTCGTTTTCTAGATTTAATTTCACCGCCTTCCTCTACATGTTTACGCTCTCGCACCATACTTCTTACAACAGCTAGAGTCTCGACCAAACTCTTCTCCTCAAGGTGCACATCCGCGGGAGGTTCCTCAATGGCATTGATGACCGCGACCACCCTCATGTCACTTGGTTGCTTCATCAATTTAGACACATCGAACTTGACCACTTCATTGTTCAATCGGAAGGTCAGTTCGTTTTTCTCCATGTCAACCAATGCTCTTGCTGTGGCTAGTAATGGTCGTCCCAAGATTATGGGAACTTCGAAATCCACTTCGCAATCCAAGATCACAAAGTCGGCCGGGAATATAAGCTTACCAATCTTGACCAGCACATCAGACAATATCCCTAAGGGTCGCTTTACCGAACGGTCCGCCATCATCACTCTCATGGACGTTGGTTTAGGAGCTCCCAAACCCAATTTTTCATACACTGCTAGCGGCATCAAATTGATACTAGCACCAAGATCACACATAGCTCTTCCGAAGTTGAGCTTCCCGATAGTACATGGAACAGTGAACGCACCTGGATCTCCTTTCTTTTCCACTAATGATCTAGAGGAAATAGCGCTGCAGTGATGGAGGTTGTCTTCCGGCTCAAAACTTACCGTCCTCTTCTTTGTAATCAAGTCCTTCATGAACTTGGCATACCCGGGCATTTGTTCCAGCGCTTCCACCAATGGTATGTTTACTGAAATTTGCTTCAGCATGGTCATGAAGTTCAGGAACTTACCATCGTCAGCTTTCTTCTTCAACCGCTGGGGGAAAGGAGGTGGGTGTCGAAACATCATAGTTG
>QJPP01002430.1:7500-15000 GCA_003996215.1 Jaltomata sinuosa | reverse complement strand
CCACTTTGGAGACATCACTGTTTGCGGAGCAATAGAAATCAATATGATGTTTAATTATAATTAAGGTACTTGATAGTAACATCTTAAACTTAGGAGTTAGGACCCATTTGGTCATAGATATTGCAAGTAGATTTTGAAGGAAAAAAAATGGCAAAATTTATTTGACCATAAATAGCAAAAAACTCAAGATCCCAAAATCTAGAAAAAAGTAATTTTTGGTTCAAAATTTAATTTTTGGGTTCTTTTAAAAATTTAAAACTTACCCCAACCTTTTATATTTTATAAAAAAAACTCATCAATTATGACACCAATTATAATTCTATCTGCCCAACCCCCTCATTAAACACATTCTTATTAAAGAGATTGTTCATAGAATATAAAAAGATTATATTAAAGAATAGCTAGTTAGTATTGTGGTTATTATTTATTTTTTCATTGATGGATCTTTGTAACTAATTGTAATTGACGAATTATAGTAGTTGGTAATTGTATTATTAGTAGTTCTATTAAAATATCATGTTATGATTTTGGATAATATATTATCTAGTTCATTATAAAAAATTATAATTTTGTGTCAAACTTATGAGTATTTTTAATAGTTTTTAGAACTTATGGGTATGAATCACGTTTCATGATTATTCTTTTTAAAAAAAAGAGTAAAATACGTTTTTCAAAAACTATGAGCAAACACATGTTGAAACTTCACCCAAAACTGATTTCTCAAAAATATTTAAAAATCTATGGTCAAACGGTAGCTTAGCGTTCTTGTCTATTTCTTCTTTATTTTCGTTGAGAATTGTTAGAGATTTTTTTTCTTTTTTTTATTTAAGTTGGAAATCATTGAAAAGTTTCACATAATTACGTTCTTAACCATGTACTAATGCAAATTCTACTTGAGAGTTTAAAAAAGCACATCTTAAAAAAAAGTTCAACAAAGAAGGAACGAGTTTTAATCAAGAATAATTATAAAAATTCTTTTGTTGTTTATGTTAGAAATTGGCATGCACTCCTATTCCTACTTATGCACAAACAAGAATCCTACTCGGCCTCAAAAAAAATATCTATACAAAAAATAATTTTAGAGAGATCAATACGATTCAATTTTTTTTTCTCTATCAATAAATAGCTTGAACTTGAAAAGGTCGTCGGCTTACTATTTTCTATTAACATATTATTTAGGTATTTATCGCGAGTAGAACTCTTCATTACAGAAGAAAAAAAGAACCATGATTTTTGTCAATTTTGATCAGAAAAGTAAATTGAAAAAAAGAGCTTAAAGTACACTCATAATACACTTTATGCAACAATATCACAATCACTATTCACAGTGATAACTTTTTTTTCTTTTAACTAAAACCTTCTTTATTATATACTTTTGTACAATTGAAATATTTTCGTGAAATGTGCAAGATTTCACACGAATGATATAACTTATATGTACGTAGTTTAAGATGCAATGTTGATTATCAATCTCTTTTGCAGTACAAGTATTAATTTATATGCCTTAAAATATTACTCTCTTTGTTCCAATTTATGTGATGGTGTTTGACTGGATAGGGAGCTTAAGAAAAAAACTTTTAAATTTTGTGATTTGAAATAAGTCATAAAAAAATATGTTGCCATAAACCATTTTATTAAGGGTAAAATGAGAGTTTAAAGTTAAATTATAACTAATATATAAATGTATGTAATTCTTTTTGAAACCGATTTAGAAAATAAATGTCACATAAATTTTGACGGAAGGAGTATGTTAATAAACACAAATTTGATTCTTTAGCGTTAATGAATTTTATATCACTTAGACTAAGTTATTTATTGAAATGGATCATAAATGAGTCTTAAATTTGGTTGGGTGTTCAATTTATAGGTTCTATGCAAGATTTTGTCGGAGTCCAAGTCTTGGTCTAAAATGAAATAAATTCATAAATTTAATCATATTTTTGGGTTATCTTTCGATTTAGATAAATTATAATATGTGAGAATATAGACATACGTCTTCAAATAAATGATATGACTATTAACAATATGTCAAAGCAAAATAACGATGCTTAGTTGATAAAGGCAAAGTTTAAGATCAAGCTCATATAGCGAAGCAATAAAATTGAAACAGTTGGCAACAACTTTAGAGATATAATGGATGTCGATGTTTGGTGAAAAAAGTAATACTCTTTAGAGATGAACTCCTTTAAGTATTACAAATAGTTCAAAATCATCGAGAGTAGAGGGAAAATGCTAACTCAGTAAAATCATACTTATGACATCAAACAAAAAAAAGATTCATTTAATAAACATATGAAAGCAAAAACATAATAAACATTCAGTGACTTGTTCGAAGTTGAAAATGGAGAAAGCATATGTAACGATCCTTATGATTGTTTTATTATTTCCGTCTTTTTTTTCCTGTTTGACCTTACTCATAGTTTTTTTTAGTTGTTTATTACTTATAAAGATGGGTGATACAATTTTTGAGGTGATTGAATGCAATTCAGAGAAGATTTTTAGTTTTCAACGTTTGAAATTTGAAAAAATTGACCAAAGTCAACATTTGAGTTGACGAGATCGAATTTGAGTTTGAGGATTTCACTAGATTCGAAGGGTGATTTACGATTTAGCTGGATATTTAACACGAATCCGAGACATCTAGGAGTGATTTGAACCATTGAATTGATTTCTAGCTTTTACAAAGTTTAGAGTTGATCACGATTAACATTTGATCAACATAATCTCAGATCGGCGATTTGATAATTCTAACAGGTCTGAAACTTATTTTATAATTGATTTGTATATTTAATTTGTGTCCAAGAGATTGCAAGTTTCGGGTGTTGATTCTGAGGACTGAAAGGCTTTAGAGCATTGATGATGTTCTGTCCTCTAGTGTAGTCGCAATTGACATAGGTTTATCGCAATTGCGAGGTGGGCTCTGCAACTACGAAAGTGGGAGGGTCAGAAGGGGTTTGCATTTACGAGGTAGGTTCTGTATTTGCAATGTAATTGTGAAGTGGGATTCACAGTTGTGAAGATGGGCCAGGTATGAGTTTCTCGCAATTGCGATGGGTAGTTCATAATTGCGAAGACCCCTAATAATATAGTTAAATATTTTTCAAAATGGTATAGTCACTTTCTAACTCGATTTTAGAGCTTTAGACTTCTATTTTGGGAGCTTTTAGAGAGGATTTTGAGATTTTATCGCGGGAGTAAGAATCTAACTATATATTTGGTATTTCTATGCTAATTTATTGTTTATTTCATGATTGAATCCACATTTGATGTTGGAAATTGGGATTCTGTACCTAAAGTTGAGACATCGTATTTTGATGACTTGAAGTTCAATTCAGACTCGATTTTTTATGAACTTTCATATTTCATACCCTTGTATTATGAGTGAACTGATTTTGAAATAAAATTACAGTTTTGACTTTAGCGGCTCAGTGTTGACTTGTTGGGCCCGAGATAAAAATATGACAATATGGGTGTCGTTGAACTCGTATATTCACGTAGATTTTTCTAACGCGATTCATAAGGAAAACACAATTTTGTGAGAGTTCATAACACTTTTGCTCATATTTCGAGGTAGATTATGACTTACTCTCTTAGGGATCGTTTGGTAGGATGTATAAGAATAATGCAGAATATGTTGTATTAGTAATGCTTGCATTATTAATACTGGTATTAGATATGCTTGCATTAGTTATGCTGAGATTTTTCTTATGCAGTATTTGATTTGGTGTATTAAATATAACATGCATTGCATAATTTTTTTTTAAAAATATCTATTTATAAAAATATCCTCCACAAATAGTGAAAAGGATGTGGAAAAGATTTTGAGAGACAATTGTGTATTTAACCATGCTAATGCATGCATTATAACCCATTGCATTACTAATACATAAAAATTCATGGTATTAGTAATACATACCTCAATATACAACAGAGTATATTAGTAATGCAAGCATTAGTTATACATAGGCTGAAAACGTGTACCAAACAAGGTACTAGTAATACACAAAGCTAACACATGCATAATTTTTGTTACACCCCCTTTTTTCTTACCTCCGCTTAAAGATGGTTTTTATGGGTTATTTATTTTACAGAGTCACCACTTAGAATTGAGTTTTAATGTTCCAAGTCATCTTATTTAGAAAGTTGACTCTTTTATTGATTGGTCTGCAAACTAAAAATTCGGGTAAGGAATTCTGTTGACCGAGGGAAAGGTGTTAGGCATCCTTCAAGTCCCGTGGTTCTAGCACGGTCGCTTCGTCGACTTATATTTGGCTTGAATTAAAATTTAAGTTAACGGTGTTTGATTAATTATGTAATTTACCTATATGCAATATTATGGACCATAAGTACTCGTAGGTTATAACAAACAAAAGATATAATGTAAATACGATGATACAATAGAAACTTTAATTCCTACTACTCCTTGTTGATATTATTTCTATATTTTTTTTGCTTTCACCTGGTTATATTCTTAGCTAAATTTGCATGTTTAATAAAATTACAAATTGATAGACACCATAATAACAACCTGATTCGTGATCATTAATACTAAAGCTAAATTATTACTAATTTAACATAATTCAATATTTGGATTCTATTTTTTAGTTTAGGGTATGCCAGCCGAATAAAAAAATACAAACTGATGAAAAAGGCTAAAACTAAATCAAAATATTCGCGATTTCAAACCCACCAAACAAGAACAGATCCACCATTTTATGTAGGAATGAAGGTGCTCTTGGCTCGACATCATTGGTTCTGTTTCACTAGAACCCCTACCTCTAACTGTTCTCCTAATCGGGCAAGGTAATCGGCTAACTGGGAATTCATCTTCAGAGCTAAGTCCCAAGGAGGCAGGTTGGAATGTACGGGCGTAGGTTAGCGTCTCGTCCTACGAATGATAGCCTTTGAAGGCCGCCCACCGGAGAATTTGTTTGATTCTCCCTATAAAAATAGTTAAGGAAAAAGGGGCGCTTTTGTTAAAGGACTAAGTAGAGAAGATCTCCTTGGCTCACGAGGTGGATTTAAGTGATAGTCATTAATGGTCGGCTTAATTAGTACCCTTTCGGTATGTGTTGCGAACACTTTCATTTTTAGCCTCTCATCTTCTCTAGAGAAGCAAAACTCGAACGGATAGAACAGATGGTCCAACTACATAACTTTTTCTTTTTCATTACTTCCATGGTCTCTCTATTCTAAAATGAAAAATAGAAAAAAGAAAAAGAAGCCAATTTTCTTTCTATGGACCCCATTTTTTGAAAACCATTTTTGGGGGCTTCTGCCTTACACACGGAAGATTGGATTGCGTGAATCACGAGTCTTATATACTGTGTTACGATCACCTCATATTGCCAAAATAGAGGCAAAAGACCTATTCGAGGTCAAGGTCGAGATTCTAAGGATCATGGCGGTCCTTGATCCAATGGGGGATTGGCTGGGACGGGGAGCTCGGGCCCTCGAGAATCCGCGTACCGCCACGGGAGAGCATGCTTTCTCGGGGAATGAGCACACCTTCAACTAGTCACCAGTGCCCAGATTTTCTGTCTCTGCCAGCTCGTAACCTCGCTCCTGACTATTCATATTCACGACTTATTCATAATCAAGGCTCTAACCTCCTAATCAAGGAGTGGAATTCTCTGGAATGAATCTTCCGATGCCAATGAGGTCGAGCGTGATGGGCCAGAACCCTTATGGGAAGGGTGAATCGGGCAAAAACTTGAACTACGTACATACATACTTTTAAAAAAGGGATCTTGACTTGAGAATTCTCCTCACGCTTTTTACATCACGATTTTCTCTTCGAGAACAAGTTGCCGGAAACTGGCACCACCTACTCGAGCAAGAGTTGTGCTCACCGGTCCCGAAATCTCTCGGGACTTGACACTTGGACACTAGGAAGCTTGCCCAGGGTCCTTCGTTTGGAACTGCCCTTTTACTTTCCAAAATGGAATTCCTCCTTACTACTCGGAAACACCCAGTGCTGACCACACTGAGAGACACGAAAGCGCAGGTAACGCCAGTTGGCGAAGTGGCGTTAAGCATCCCTAGCAACGACCAGTGGAGTTCATAAAAGAAAGCAAAGAAAGGTCTGCGACAAAGCTGTCCCCTCTCTCCATATCTCTACTTACTGGCTGGGTGCAGATAACACTGTAATAATAACAAAGCCAGATAGACAGACTGTTCGTTCAGAATTGATTCAGATGGCGAGGACCCACGAAAAAATCCACCTTATGCATGCTCTGCACAACAACTTTCCCAAGTTCTTGCTAATGGTAAAAAAGGGGGGTTGAACGTGGGGGCTTGTTCTTATTTTACCGGAGGGGTTTGAATTAGCTCCTCCCGATCGTATCTCTCCCGAGATGAAAGAAAAGATTGACAATTTGTCTTTTCAGAGCTATCGCCCCAATAAAAAAAGATTCTTGTGGTAGGCCCTGTCCCTGGTAAAAAATATAGTGAAATAACCCGATTAAGAGCCTCTCATAGCCTAGTACCGGTGAACTAGGCAAGCGACCCTGCAAGGCAGCCAACCTTTTTGCTCAATGTCCGCCTCGCCGCTGCTTTTGGGTAGAGGTAGGCTCTTGCTTAATGCTTAAAGCGGTTCGAGCTGCTCTCGCTCATTCTTTCTCGTCCTTTCTCGAAAGTATCTTTTTTATGGGAACATGGTCAACCAGAAATTATTATGTTCGCGATTCTTCATCCACCGATGGATAAAATGCTCCAGTTTTCCATTCTCATATGAGGCCAAAAAGTGGATTGGCAACAGGTCGGCACGAAGTGATTCATAATGCTCAAACATGAGCCGATCACTTGTTAGGGACGGTTTATAGATCATGAAATTCCCAGAACCGACCACACCAAAAATTTACGCAAGGTCTTCAAAAGGTTAAGAAAACATCAATTGAAGATGAACCCAAAAAATGTGCATTCGGGATCGGGCGGAGGCCTTAAATCAGTAGGGCAATAGCATATCTATTATTGACCTGACCCCTATTACATTACTTAAGCCTACTCTTTCTTCTTTATCTGGAAAAAGCTGGAAGAAAGGCGAGAAAGAAAGGTTGCCTACTACTAATAAGGGCTATAAAAGTCTTTCTTTCAATATGATTTTGTATTAACTTCCATACCGAATTGAGCAATGTTGTGCTAGGTGGGTTTCGTGATACAAGACGATGTGCTTTTTCCACAATTGACTATAGAGGAAACCTTCATTTTTGCTGCATTCTTAAGACTTCCAAGTAAGATGAGCCGACGTCAGAAGTATGAAAGAGCGTTTGGGGGGTGTGGACACACTTGCGCGAATTTGGGTAATGGCTACAAGGGAGAAATTGAAAGGAAATGTACCCGACCAAGGATGGACGTAAACTCGTAAGCTACCGAAGGTAAGGATAATCGTCCAGGTCTTATTGTGAAAGAAAAAAGCCTCCCCGCCACAGCAGACGGGTTGCTTCCTCTGTCGTCGCCGGGGAGCTCTTGGCGAGGAGACCTTAGGATAAGTTGCTAAAA
>QJPP01002430.1:0-5000 GCA_003996215.1 Jaltomata sinuosa | reverse complement strand
AGGAGTTTGTCGCTAGGTATTTGACCAAATAGGATCATCCAGTTCCTATAGAACCTATCACTAAAATACCCCTAGAGGGGGATAAGGCTAAGCGGAGCGAAAAGGGTTTTCCATGAGATGGGAAATGAAAACTATTTTCCGCACACGAAGTTTGTGAATAAGTGATTGGGCCAGGAGCACCCCCTAGTGTAAAAGCTTCCACGGCCGGTTGACCAAAATTAGGATCCCAAATTGCATGAGCAATAGGTCTTACATGTAAAGGGTCCTGTACCCACGACTCAAAATTTCCTTGCCAAGCTACATGAAACAGATTTTCGGAAGTCCACAGAAAAATTATTGCTAATTGACCGAAGTGAGAAGCAAAAATATTCTGATAAAGACGTTCCTCAGTAATATCATCATGACTCTCAAAGTCATGTGCGGTAGCAATACCAAACCAAATACGATGAGTAGTGGGGTCCTGAGCTAGAATTGATATATCCATATATCATGTTTCTGCGGGCATAGGAGTTTTTTCCTTTATGTTCGGTGGAAATCAAATGTTATACTATATTCCAATAAATAGATATCCGTGTTATGATACAAGTCCCCGTTTTAAAAAAAAATAGATGCGATTGGGTCCCAGCGGATCTAAACAATCTTGTTTTTTTGAACATGAAGAAATAAAGAAGCCATTGCAATTGCCGGAAAGACTAGGCCTACTAACGACACAAAAATAGATGGAAGGTTCAAATTTGTCATAGAAGGGGTACCTCGATTTACTATTTGTATCTGTTATTATATTATTATATAAATAAAGATATCTTGTAATACCAATAGTAGCGTGGCTTGCTACTTTCAATCAGAAAAGGAAGATTGAGCAAGGCAAAGGAGAAAGGAGTTGTCCCCCCTTCTCTGCCACCGCCGCATATGTAGAAAAAGGAGCGGAGAAGGAAGAACAACCGTTTGACTTTGATGAGGTGGCAGGTTTGGCTAGGTAACATAATGGAAATGTATCAGACTGCAAATCCTGGAATGACGGTTCGACCCCATCGTTGGCCTCGAGGAGTGGTGAGCAGCACGAAACTTGTTTCAATCAAATGGCATAGTATTAGGGTAGGAGGCTTTCCTTTGTTATAGAAATCCACAGACAAGATTCTGGAACTTCCAAACCAAAGAAATGCAAGATGAGAAGGAGATTTTTACATTACGCTTCAATAGAATGAATTCGGTAAAGGTAGAATAGGCCCTATGGTCGATCGAAGGTGCTGTGCCACTTGAACTCAAATCTATCTGACCTTCAATCCATCTTTGTCCAGCCAGCTCATAACAAAATGTTAGACCAACGCTGACACAACCGAATTGGTTGAGGAAAAGGAACTCGCAGCGACCAAGCACTCCCACCCCCAAAATCGGAGACCGAAGAACCACCAGGTTATCGAGGACACGTCTGAAGAGGAGGCGGGCGCCCTCTAAGTTGACCACCATACCCACTAATGGACTATGAGGGGGGGAAGGCGAACGGGAACCGACCGAAAACTCGAACCACTTGACTGACCCCTTCATAGTCCATTCATTAAGGTTGGGGATGGATGGAACCAATCAGAAGTGCAAATCACGCAAGCAAAGCTGGGAAACGGACCACATCGCAATGACTAGGACTTGTGTCGGAGGAGTTTTGAGCGTGAGCTAACACTCATGCAGTGGCAAGGACCCACAACTCTCGAAGGGGCCACCAACTGCCCGAATCACTGTAGCAAACCCTCTCTTTACTCAATGGATAGCGCTTATTCTCTTCGCACCAAACTCTAAGCGCTAGTTGACCCTTCTTCGGTCTCTTTCAGCGGGGAGGAACTTCCAGATGAAACTATTTCTGAGTTTTGGATGCTTGCTATCTGCAGTGAAAGAATTGAGAAGGATATTTGCTTCCGGTGACCGGCTTTCTCAAATTGCTCTCTGATAACGCCCAAACTACACCTCAAATTAACGAAGCGTAAGCAGTCGTAGTCAAGTAAAGAACCCAACAAGGTTGGGGTCGAATCCCACAGAGAATATGGTGAAGATTAAGCCTTTAGTGAAGTAGATGACTAATGGTCAATAGTTTCCGGTAAATAAAGGGGGGGTTTGTGTGAACAAATCGTAAACAAAACAAATAATAAACGTATTAGTTTTAATCAATATGAGAGAATGCGAACTAGGGACGTGTTCGCCATGGCGTTGTAACAATCGATTCTAGGCTTAACAGGGTTCTTTCTATATGCGTGTCACGATGTGATTGCATCAATGGTATCGTCTAAACGTCTCTCGACCAGATAAACAAATTTCCTTTTCTATTCTCTCGACCTCGAAAAGATGTGCTTTTTAGATTTCAATCCTAACATCAAGTAGATTAATCCAGTTACGGCATTAATCATTAAGACGAGAGTTGGTAGTCTCAAATCCTTGTCGTTAATCAAGTTTCCCGGTTTTAATCTCTTTACTCAAGCAAATTAAACCTAGGCATGTTCTAATGTTTGCAACCACTAGAAAACGTGACATAAAGTATGATTAACAACGTGACTACATGTAAATTGAACCCGTCGCTACCCGGAATCTATGTCGCTACTTTAGCCATGGCTCCCACAACCCTAGTTGCGGGAGTTTTAGTTACTCATGCTCGAAGAAGAAAAGAAGAAATTCATAATAAAGGAAAGAAGATTCTTACAATATGATGAAAATACCTTCAATAATCCAAGAACAAGAAAAACCAAGAACTCAAGAACGAATCAAGAACACGAATTCAAGAATACGAAAACGTGTTGTTGCTCTAAAAACTATGCTAAAACTATTGGGTGAACGATATGTACACTAAACCTATCATAGGGTATTTATAGGAGTCAAAGAAACCAAATCCAAAATGGGTTAGGAGTCCTAAACGCGGACAACCGCTGACGCGCATCTGCCTTAACTTGACGGCCAGGCTGACGGACCGTCAAGCCAGTGACGGACCGTCGCCTGGACCATCACTGCTAACCAGTGATGCCGCCTGAAGTTGCTGCCTTGGTGTGACGGTCACTGTGACGGACCGTGACGGAACCGTCACATGTGTGAACGGGCGCGTACTCAGGCCGTCACTCTTAGGCAGAATGTTGTTTTTTCGCGTATTTCCTTCCGTTTCCGTGTTTGCTTCCATTTCCTACAAATACAACATAAAAACATCAAAAACAACAACGGTTGCTTGAAAACGTACGATTGTTCTTAGTAAAAAGGAGTCGAAAGTACCGTAAATTAGCGGCACATCAACACCCTCAACTTAAAACGTTCGCTTGTCCTCACGCAACATGACATAAAAAACAATAAGACGACTCAACTAAGAACACAAACTCATGTCTCTAGCAACTCATGGTCATTCAAAACTTATTCAATTAAATCAAGCTCCCTCGTAGCACACGAATGTATGAAACACTAACTTGCAAGGATCCAAACTGTTCCATTTGCCCGATATTGATAGATACATTCTAACAAACAACACGCGCAGCATCACTACGACAATTCAATAGACAATTAAGGAAATCTTTGGTGCACCTCACACAAAGAAATCCCACACACAAAGAATTTGGGACTGAGGTAAGCGCTCACACTCAAACAAACGATTTCAAAACAATACAGCAATGCGATACCATAAGGCTGCCGACTTACTATTCTATTATACAGTTCTCCCAGAAAGCACCGCTCAGGATCACTACAGGACTTGTTTTGGCTTGTAATGAGGCTTCAGGTGCAGGTAGGATACATTTAGGGGTTAGTGACTAAGCCCTCCTTGGAACCACCGACGTCTTATTACCACATAACTTTATTCTGTCCATCCTTATTCACCTTTTTATTTGGTTCTCTCTAGCTACAGGTGCGGCCTCTTTATTTTGACAATTCTTTTTATTTCTTTTTCGATCTTTTTCAACTCTTTTTTTTTTCTTTCTTTTTTTCTTAGGCACACACCAGACTTTTCATTCTATTCACAACCAATCTTCACTATCCTCTTTTTCTTATCATTCACCTCTCTAGTAGCCACCCTCAACTTAGGCTGATTGCCTGCGTTGAGGTGCACCATGTCCAAGGGAGGACCAGGGCCAAAACAGGGTTTGCCTCTATAGTAGCCACCCTCAACTTAGGCTGAAATTTGGCCTAGTTGAGGTGGCACGATGTCCAAATGGAAAGGACCAGGGCAAAATAGGGTTTCAAAAGTTAAAACCAGGAACGGTGATAGGTTTATTGAAAGAATAAGATCAATTATGGCTCAAACAGGGATCAAAAGGGATTATTTATAATTTGAACGGTTCTTTTAGGTTAAGTGGACCTGCATACAAAAAAAAGGGCCTGTGATCCTTTCCTAAATGCAACCAAACTTCGAACTTAACAAAAAATATGACCGGCGCAAGTTCTAGATGCATGCACAGAGTAGAATTATATACCATAATCTCAACAACCACTCTTGGCACCAAGAAACTATATCGCTACCGAACTATCAAACAACCGCTCGGCCTTAAGCATACTCATTCTATCATATTCACACAATGACATCTAAAGATCCAGACAGTCAATCGTTTCAACATAAGTACAAAACCAGAAAATTTTTAAAGGGGCGCTACTTTGATAAGAAATCACATGCTTTGCTATAGACACCATCAAAAAAATTTAAAATAAACAACCTAAACATGCCGGTTCTACTAGATAGCACACCGGAGGGAAAAGAACTCGGCAACAAAAACCCTCGGTGGTGATTCACAGGTTTCCCCACACCCTCAACTTAGACTCATGCATTGTCCCCAATGCATACATATGAAAATTAAAAACTGTGAGAACAAAGGAATACCTGTGAAATCGATATGACTCAGATTCTGGAATGATGTTGGAGACCCCCAGGGTCTCCAAAACAGGAAAACTTGATGGAGTGTGGCGTTCCAGCTTCCTCTTTGGGCTCCATCGCTAGTCGCGACAACTTCTTCGCTCTTTCTTTGTAGATTCTCTTGCGGTGTTTTCGTTTC
>QJPP01002429.1:0-162916 GCA_003996215.1 Jaltomata sinuosa | reverse complement strand
CTCGACCCTGCTGCATCAACACCCAACCAAGACCAACCCCAGAAGCATCACAATACACGGAGAAGCTCTGACCCTCAACCGACAAAGTCAAAACTGGAGCTGAAGTCAATAAGGCCTTAAGCCTCTGGAAGCTATCCTCACACTGATTCGACCACTGAAATGGGACATCCTTCCTAGTCAGCATAGTCAAGGGTGCTGCTATGGAAGAAAATCCCTCAACGAACCGTCTGTAGTAACCAGCTAACCCAATAAAGCTGCGAACCTCAGTAACAGTAGTAGGTCTAGGCCACTCACAAACCGCTGAAATCTTTTCCGGATCAACCCTAATCCCATCCTTAGACACCACGTGCCCTAGGAATGCAACTGACTCAAGCCAAAACTCGCACTTTGAGAACTTAGCATAAAGCCGATGATCTCTCAAAGTCTGGAGTATAACCCTCAAGTGCTGCTCATGCTCATCTCTACTACGCGAGTATAACAAGATGTCGTCTATAAAAACTATCACAAATGAGTCCAAATACGGGCCAAGAACCCTGTGCATCAAGTTCATAAAGGCTGCGGGGGCATTAGTCAACCCGAAAGACATCACCAGGAACTCATAATGGCCATAACGTGTCCTGAATGCTGTCTTAGGGATGTCCTCCGCCCTCATCCTCAACTGATGGTAGCCGGACCTCAAATCAATCTTCGAAAACACAACTGAACCCTGAAGCTGGTCAAACAAATCATCAATCCTCGGCAACGGATACCTATTCTTCACTGTCACCCTATTCAGCTGCCGATAATCAATACACATGCGCATCGACCCATCCTTCTTCTTCAAGAAGAGAACAGGAGCACCCCAATGTGACACACTAGGTCTAATAAATCTCTTAGCTAACAGATCCTGGAGCCTCTGCTGCCTTAAGCTCCCTAACTTAGCAGGCAGCATACGGTAAGGAGAAATAGAATGGGCCTGGTGCCCGGCTATACTTCATCGCGAAATCAAATATCTCTCTCAGGTGAGATAGGCCTGGCAGGTCGGTAGGGAACACAATCGAGGAAGTCTCTAACCAAAGGAACAGACTCAGGGGAAGTGGGGTCAGCACTAACATCTCGGACATATGCTAGATAAGCTAAGCACCCATGGGAAATCAGCTTTCTAGCTCGAAGACAAGAGATGATCCCAGATGGTGCATGGCTAACAGAACCCTGCCACACAACCGGGGATACACCGGGCACAGCTATGGTAATGGTCTTGGCATAACAATCCAAAACCACACGGTGAGGGGATAACCAGTCCATGCCCAGTATCACATCAAAATCTAGCATATCAAGAATCATCAAATCACCCCAAGTCTCTGAATCACCAATAGATAACATACAAGATCTCACAATCCGATCCACTACTAAAGAATCTCCTACTGGGGTCGAAACAGAAACATGAACAGATAATGGCTCACTAGCCAACCCCAAACAAGGCACAAAGTAGGCAGATACATATGAACAAGTGGATCCAGGATCAAATAAAGCCATAGCAGACTGATGGCACACAGAAATTATACCTGTAATCACAGCATCTGAGGCCTCTGCCTCTGGTCTCCTAGGGACCGCGTAAAACTGACGACGACCTCTACATGCCCGACCGCCATCCCTACCACCTGCTCTGCCACGTGGAGCACCACCTCTACCCTGACGACCACCCCCTCTAGCCGAAGGCTGAACTGCTCATAAAGGTTAGGCCAACTGAACTGTACCCTGCTGAGGGCAATCTCTAGCAAAATGACCAATCGCACCACAAGTAAAACAAGCCCCTGACGGCCTACTCAGTCGAGATGAACCAGCAGATCCCATATGACCACCACGACCTGATGCCCCAGAAACTGTACCCCTCGAAGGCTGGCCGCTATAGCCCTGATGGCTGCTCTGACCCTGCTCGAACTGGGTACTACCAAAAGTCTGAAGGGAAGCCTGAACCGGTCGGCTGGACTGACCCTGGTACTGCTGTGGCTGATAACTCCGGCTCCACTGGCCAGGACCTCTACCACCATATCTGGAACCACTGTAGACACCCTGATGACGAGGCCTCTTATCTCTGGACCCCTGATCATGTCACTGTAAGTCCTCCACAGTGCGGGCATAGTCTACGATAGCCTGAAATGACCGACCACTGGCGACTAATATCTCAGCTGGCTGCCTGATCTCTGGCCTCAAACCCCATATAAATCTGTGAATCCTATCTACCTCAAGAGGAATGATCATAGCTCCGAATGGTGCTAGCTGATGAAAATGAGTCTCATACTCTGAGACAGTCGTAGATCCCTGCATAAGGTGAGTAAACTACTCTCTGCAACGCTCGCGATCACTCTGAGGTAGGAACTTGGCCATAAAGGCCTTATAAAACTCAGACCAGGTCAAAGGAGGTGACGATGGTGGTCTACAAGCAACCTGAGCCCTCCACCATATCTTCGATGGGCCCTCCAACTGATAGGTAGTATAACCAACCCCGTGAGTCTCCAACAAACCCAAATGATGCAACATCTCCTCACAAGTAGTAATAAAGTCATGTGGATCCTGTCCAGAAGTACCAACAAACCTTGGAGGTGCTAACCTCAAAAACATACCCAACGCCTTCTGCTCTGACTATGTCATAACTGGGCGAGGAGCAAGAGGTTGTGCAACAGATGGAGCCGGAATGACCTCCGCACGGGGAGCCATAGTAGCAGGCTGCGCTCCTGAGCTCTGTGCACCCAGGGCTGCCCCCTGAGTGGATGTCTGCGCTACCTAAGAAGGCCGCTCTCCAATCACACCCAAAAGCTGTAATAGTAATCCCTGAATATCTGGAGACTGAGCTGCGGCTGGAGCTGGCACAGAAGTGGGCACTGGAGCTGGTACTGGAGCTGGTGGTACCTGGGCTGCCCCCTGATCCACATGCCGCTCAGGCTCTATCTCCACTCTAGCAGCTCTAGCTGGTGCCACTGCTCGAGGGCGTCCTCGACCCTTAGCTGGAGTGGGAGGCTCATCTCCGCGTGATGTCGATTATATCATACGAACCATCTGCGGAAGAATGAAGTAGAGCAAATGAGATTTCCAAAAACTTCAAGGGTTCTACGCACGACACAGAAGCAATGAAAGAGTCAAATTTCCTAAAATGCCACTGTAGCCTCCCAAAGATTGAGTACGGACGTCTCCGCCCTGATCTGCAGGACTCTACTAGACATTGGCTCCTATACCGATGACGCCGGTGAACCTAAAGCTCTGATATCAAGTTGTCACGACCCGATTTCTCGGTCATGATGGCACCTACAACCTCCGGTAGGTGAACCAATCCCCGTAGCCCAGGACAGTTAGTAATGGGCTACTATCTAACAAATAAGGGAACAAGACGATGAGAATAGATAACAGGGATATATATATATACATATGCGGAAACTAAACCAAACCCCAAGACCTGGTATCATAGTATAGAGCCAAAACTAGATACATGGAGTGCAAACGATCCAAAACAATATATACAGATGTCTCTGAATGGTAATAGAGTACATGAAGCAAAAGATAAACTAAAGCTAAGCTCCGATCGCCAAGAGCTCACCCTCAGTCTGAAGTAGTCCCAACAGATCTCCAAGCACAAATCACAGCGATCTAACGGCGATGGCCCACGCTAGGATCTGCACCCAAGATGCAGGGGGTAGGGTGAGCACCAAATGCGAAGCATAAGGTACCCAGTAGGTATCATAGGCCGACTGGGCACATATAAGATAAAAGCGTAGTAACAGACAGAATAGAAGCAAGCAGTCACAGAAATCAACGAAAGGTACACAGGAACTAGCCAAGAGGGAAATCAACAGAACCACATGTGAGGCCAGTAAGCAGAATATACACACCATAGGCACAGGTGGAAGTAAGAAATAATGCACATGGGGTCCTTGCAATAACAGTGTATACAAAATAAGTTTACGAAATGGACGGTATACCGGTAACCTCAAGTGTAAGAAGAAGAGAGAAAGAGTAATGATAGGCATGCTCAGAGACATGAATCAAACTCAACTAATTATATAAATCTCAAATCCAGAAACAAACAGTTTAGCAGTAACCAATTTCATATTTAACCGTAATAGGGAACAATTCTGTAAGTAAATAGCAAAATTCTACCTACAGTCCCCCGGCCGTCCATACAACTGAGGAACACAAACAAGTGAAAACAAACCCTCCGGCATCTAATACTACCAGAGCGTACAATCAACAAACAACAAACAAGGGTGGAGCCTCAAACACTGAATGATATGATGCATGAAGATCTCAAGTGAAATGGTATCTCTGTATGTACCTCCTTCGGTGCCGATCCGGCCCAGCAGGTACGTTCCATGGAAGGACACTGCCCGTATACCTCTACTCCACCGTATACCCTTCCTCCGGCACATGCAGCCCGCAGACCCTGGCCCGGATGGCAAGGTCCATGGAGGTCCCTGACCCCATACTAAAATTCAGTATCAAAACATGTCATCCGGAAGCAATTCCGGGTTCAAGATAGAGACCCAGTCTCGAATATGCATGCCCAGACCCTGTCCAGGACTAAAGTAGTAGGAAAATATCTCAAAAACCCCTCTAAGGGTGCCCGAGCATAACTGGGTCTAAACAGTAGAAAGTCATCTCAGGTGCTCGGTCCGACCGAGGCTAAAAATTATCTCAAGTAGCAAGAAAACTCAACTAGCACCCCGGCCCTGCCGAGTCTAGCGTTAATCGTAAAACTGGTGTTCTAAAACATAATTTTACTTTCTTTTACCCAGGAACATTCACAAGTTAAATCAAACCATTTCCAAATTATTTCCATAAAAAACAGGCCCCCGGGGCCATGCAAGGTTAGAAAATAGTGCCAGTAGGCCCGAAGCAAAAACCATAGTAAAACATGGATAAAAACCTCTTTATATGCATGGAAATGGTATGATCACACACAATAACTGCCCAGCAGCTCACAATAAACCTATCGACCCTGCATAGGCCCACAGCTACTCAGCAAGCATAACCAGCCTAGAAGGATAATTCTATGCCCGGGACTCGCGGACATTCCCAAAATCCCACCTTCTATGTTCCAGAGTCAACAAGGCCTCACAGGACCACAAGGGTAAATAAAATATATCGGTAAATACTACAAGCAACAGAGGAACAAAAGTAGGTGGACATGAATAAAGCGGTCAAAGTCTGTGGTACCAACCTAATAAACCAACCCAAGGATGCCCATTAATACAATTTTATCCTATATATGCGGAGTCTAGGAAAAATAAATTGTAACCTACCTGTCGTCCGATGACAAGCTCGAACCTCTCCGAAAAGAAGCTCCGAAACGAAATCAAACTTGAACTCGAGCTTGAATAACTTGACGTAGATAATTGATTTTTCTTAATATCGCATCAAAATATTTTTCCACACCTAATTTCTTCAACCTATAAAGATACATATAGTAGTGGTATGCCTATATGCGTACAGGTGCATATCCCTTTTGTTAAAGTTAGCAAAATATACATATGTATATGTACAGCCAACAAATAGTGCATTATGATGCCACCTCTCACCCTTAGCTTGCTGGCCACCTCCTCCACCTCCACGTGGAATGGAGGTGGCAATACAATTAATAAAAACAAAATGGTTTTATCCCGTTATGTAAGTATTCGGGTATTGCATAAGTTCGTGGTAAAATAAATATAGCTTTTTGAATATACCATAATTAATAGAAAATCATTTCAAATAAAACCTACTATATTATAATAATAATTTTCAACATAACTAAATTTACTATCTGCGTTAAAATATTACAATGTACAAAAACCTTATAAAATAAATACATATACCATTATATCGTAACAAAAATATTTTTCACAAGACTTTAAAATATTTTAAAAAGGTAATAATAATATAACTTTTTACCAAATTCAACTTTCAAATAAAATATTTTCAAATACACGCGATGTTAATAAATTCTCAAACTTAGGCTCGCAATTCACCATCGCACGATTTTGATACTCAAGAACTCTCTTGGAACCCTCCCTTATGTTTTCTCACTATTTCAGAATTGAAATGGCATTTTAAAACGTGAAGTTGAGGCTTTAAATCGATTTTGACCCGACCCAATTCGCGACTCGGTTCGCAACCCATTTTCTGCCAGACAGTCCGCGGTAAAACAGTCATAACCTTTTACTCAGAGAGCAGTTGGACGTGAGGTTTTGTGCGTTGGAAACTAGACTCGTAGAACTTCGATTTGGTATTTCGGGGGACTTCTAAATCTTTATATATTGGGAGAAAAACCCTGAGACATTTTACCCAAAGTTCAGAAAAGTTATTAAAGAAACTTACGATAACTTTTGCCGACTTACTTGTCTTCAAAACTTATCATACGACCAAACAAATGGACCCGGCACCGAGATACCGGTCTCGTAAAGCCATAAATGACCTGGGGCCACTACAAACAAGCTCTAACGGTTCAAGGAAAACGTATACGTGGAAATAAACGGAAGGGTCATTACAGCGAATAACCTGCCAAAATGATATACAACAAACCAGAGGAGCCAATAATCATTCCTACTACAAGTCCCTGACATGACAAAGTTTCATGAGAACATCAAGGGTTCTAGGCATTGCCCATCTCAAGGTATAGTATATGTTTAAAGCCCTCTATTTCATACAACATATACCAGAACAATACCAAGAAAGAATCATGGCAGTAATATAAAAGGGCAGCCCGGTGCACTAAAGCTCCCGCTATGCGCGGGGTCCGGGGAAGGGCCGGACCACAAGTAGGCAACAAGTCATTAGCTTTAAACTCCTATAGTCATGCTTTCTATCAAACTCATAAATTATGTACATGAATTAAGAAACATACCAGTTAGTAGTAAACTAGAAAAAGCTGTTGACACCCAATTTTGACCTCCCTATACCACCATCGGGCTATTATTTTACTAGTTATTATTATTTTAAAAACCTAATTTTTCTTGCATTTTGCTTTTATCTACCAAATAAATCACTTGTTTTATCATCGTCGTGATGTTTTTAAATTCGTATATAAGTTAAATATATAATTTATTCCTTATTATTACTATTCTATCATAAATTTCATATAATATTACGTGTCATTAATTTTACGTAAATGCGTAATTTATTTATAATTTTAAATAATATACATTTTGATAATTATCATTAATTTTTTTTATCTACTAAATTGTATATATGTAGTATTTGATGCACTAATTATCGTTAATCATTATTTAGTTTATCAAATTATATATAGTTTTATTAATCAAATAATAGCCCAATTACATGTCTTTCTCAAATATTTTAAATTCTAGCCTCTTTCTACCCAAATTATTTCAAATCTAGCCTATATTGGGCCAATTTGGCCTAATTATAAAGTCCAATTTCCAATTCCAATTGACTCAAACTGGTTGACCCGCCTGACCCATCTCATCCGACCCGTATTTGAGATTAAATCGTATCCGTTGATCTAGTACGATCAACGGCCGAGATCACTCCCCTTTCTTCTTTCCTTTTAAACAAATACATCCCCTAACCCTAACCCTCATTCTCCTAAACCGCCTCCACCCTCTCTCCCTCTCTAAAAACTCTCTCTCCCTCATCTTCTCCATCTCTCTGCCGGCGGCGAGCATCGCCGCTCCACCGTTCTCCTCCAACCAAACAAAAACCCTCAACCCGCCGGCCATCCTCGCTGTCGAGCCAGCGGGCACCGCTTCTCCCACCAGCCACCGCCCCCTTCTCTCTCTCTACTCTCTTCACCGCCTCTCTGGCGGTCAGCCACCAGACCCCAGCCGCCTCTTCTCTTCTCCTCGCTCTCCCGTTCCCCATCCGGTGGAACCCAACTGCTAAAACCCCACTATTTTTATGGAAAACCCCACAAATGGCCACCTCAAGCTGTTGACCCCCACCGTCAGCAAAACCCCGACGAACCACCACCATGTCCAGATAAACGAAGGAGACATCATTGATTTTTGTTGCTAAGTGTGGATTGGTTTTGAGATTTGTGGAATCAGGTCTGCCATTTTGGTCATTGTCAAACTTGGGGGTTCCCTTGGGATATCACAAACCCATTTTTGGTTTGGCTTCTTTCATTGTTCAATTATGTCACATGCTTTTTCTGTTACCAGATTATGTGATGTGAAAGTGGTAAATTGACTGCGAATTTGTGCTTGAATCTCATGATAATTATTTCATAGGGACTGTCATGTCTAAAAATCACCAATTTTTTACTAGTTTTTCTTCTAAGCTTAATTCTGAAAATTCTATTATGTGTTTGTTTTATAAAATTGATATATAAGCATGTTTGATACTGTTGCTATGTTCTAAACCTGAAACTGGTGAGTGTTTTTGTATTGAATTCAATTTCCCCAATGTATTAATCCATAGCTTGTTTACCAGTTGATTGGAATATAGATTTAGTGACTCTAAAAATTCATGCTTTGTTCTAAGGTTGTCTTATATGGGCTGTTTATGAGCATGAGAGTAGAATGATCTCCATGATTCCATTGCTTGATCGACTCTGTGTGCAGGGATCCTTTATGCTCATTATTTGATTACTGTCAGTCGTAATTGATTGGTTTAAGCATGATCTATATTTCCCCTCCTTTGCATGTTTAGAACAGCCATGACTCTTTGTCTATCTTTTAAAGAAAATGGACTTGTCTGTATCTTTTCCTTTCAAGTTCAAATTATGGACAACATGTCATCATCCTTTTGATTGATTTATCTTCTTTATTTTGAATTAGTACTTGGATAATTTTTGTATGTGTTGACTGGATTGGCTCAATCACCTATTTTGGGAAAGGATTATGGTATTGACAAATTATATGATTTGCCAAAGTCAAAATTGTTCAAATATGCTAGTTGATTATGCATGTCAATCTGGCTCCTCTTTATTCTTGCTTAACTGTAATTAGTAAATCCACACCTCCATTACATGAGATTGATTCCTTTTCTTAGACAAAGTGAATAATTTCTGCATGAATAATTATGGAAAGCTGGACACTCAAAATCAATCTGCCCTACTTTCTTTGATTCTTTTAAATTAGCTAGCCTTAGTACTTAATTGATTATGGTGAGTTTTATTCTAATTGCCCAAAATTTACCATGTAAAGTAATTCTTATTCTTTCTTTATTTGTAGAAAACTTATTTATGGTAAAGTAGAAACCTTCTGCTAATTGATTCTCTTTGTTAACTAAGGTAAAAATTTCCTTGATTTATTCTGTGAATTATTTCTTTTCCCTGATTCACTCTGTGAATTATTTTCTTCCCTTAAGTGAGTTCTTTGCTTATAATATATAAAGACAATCTCTCTTTTCATTATGGGAGAGACTTGAGACTTTACACACATATTTACTACTCTCATATTGTTAAAAAGATCTCCTCTGTGAACAAGATTTTTGATTGATAAGTGTTGGGTCTCAAATTTCTTTTATTGTTTACTACAAACTGGTATGTTTCTTAATTCATGTACATAATTTATGAGTTTGATAGAAAGCATGACTATAGGAGTTTAAAGCTAATGACTTGTTTCCTACTTGATTATGTGATCCAAACTACCACTACTTGTAGATCATATATTAGTTATATATATTACTGCCATGATTCTTTCTTGGTATTGTTCTGTATATGTTGTATGGAATAGAGGGCTTTAAACATATCCTATACCTTGACATGGGCAATGCCTAGAACCCTTGATGTTCTCATGAAACTTTGCCATGTCAGGGACTAGTAGTAGGAATGATTATAGGCTCCTCTGGTTTGTTGTATATCAATTTGGCAGGTTATTC
The DNA here is from genome assembly GCA_003996215.1 of Jaltomata sinuosa. Classification (NCBI taxonomy): domain Eukaryota; kingdom Viridiplantae; phylum Streptophyta; class Magnoliopsida; order Solanales; family Solanaceae; genus Jaltomata; species Jaltomata sinuosa. Next base: position 153,124 of record QJPP01002429.1, on the reverse strand, counting down.
GCTAGCGAATCCATTTGGGAATTGTGAAGAGTTGCCCGAGATTTGAGAGTCTCCAAAGACTTGGACTCTTTTTATTTTCTTGTCAATCATTTATTTGGTCTGTAATATTTATTGTATAAACTTCGATAATAAATGAAGATTAGGGGGCTGCTACGGGGGAGGGGCAAACTACGTGCTACGTGTTTCGTCTATTCGAAAACATAGAAAGCATGCCTATAGGTAATCTTCAGCATGCTTAATTTGTTAGATGCCGTGTTCTTAGGCTTAGCTATTAATTCTCAGCATGCTTATTGTAATATGGTACGTTCACTGATGCCTCTTGTACTACCCATAGTAGTTGTAATTTCTGCAAATGACTTAATTAGCTATCATTCCTATAGGATTAAAAATAATGATAATAATAAATAAATAATCTGTTTTAGCATAATTAGTTACCATATCACAAGTTATTTTTTTTAATATCTAGATACCATTACTATAGGTTTAAATAAGTTTTCAGCATGTTAAAATAACTCGTCATGATTCAAAATCTGTTTCTGCATGTAAACTAATTAGTTACCATGATCATAGGATCTAAACATGTTTTAGCATCCACGTAATTAATTATTGTGTCTTATAAACAATCTGTTTCAGCATGTTAAAACCTATTTCAGCCTATTAAGTTATTTGTCTATCTGTTTCAGCATGATATTAATTAGTTATCATGTTTCGTGTTCTTTTTTTTTTGAAAATCACTACCGGCATGAAATCAGGCTCATGGATTTTAAGTTCGTTTCGGCATTAAATCAGAATCATGTTTAAATTAAAATCTGTTTTAGTATTTAACTAGTCACCATGCCTATAGGAGTCAAAATCTGTTTTGGTATATAATTTAAATAGCTACCATGCTTACAGGTTCAAGTTTGTTTATTTTACATGATCAGAAACCATGCTCATATTTTCCAGTCAGTTCTATTTCAATTATTAGGAATTATGTCCATGTTTAAGGAAAGTGTTAATTTTCTGAATGTTTTATCATTAGAAACCATACATATAGACTTTAAAACAGTTGCAGCATGTCAAATAATCAATTATCCTGTTCATAGGTTTTAATTAATAAATTTTCTGCATATCTATACTACTAGAAATCAAGTTTGTAGTTTAATAAGGCGTTAATTTCTGAAGCATGGTTTATCACCTTGTACCTTCATTAAATGATTAAGAGGCATGTTTGAGACTGTTATGTGCTACTTGTTTAAAAGTCCCTTGTTTGTTTTGCTTGACGCTTTTTCGTGCCTAATTAGGAAGTTGTAAGATTTTATTTGTCTAGACCCACATCCAAGTTAGTAAGTCCAATGCCTCCTGGACATTAAGTTGGGATGGGTAGGCATACTAAGGTACGCTAGATTTTTCATTTCTTTAGTACGCTCCTAGGAATAATAATCTTAGTAACCAACTTAGGTGGGTAGATAGACGGATATGATGGAAATTGTCCCGAGCATAAATGACAATGACTTTGAAATTGTCTTCGGTAAATAAGTCGTCCGCTGATCCGAATAGGTTAAAACTAACCTAAGTTTAGTTATTGTTTTATTATATGTTTGGAGTAGTTATCTAAATCACTTAGTAATTAGGTTTCTTTTTCTATATTCTTGTGTTAATTTTGTCTTCTCGCTGATCTCCTTTTCGTTTTATTATTTATTTTAATTGCGTTTTATATGCATGATCTTTTTTCTCACTTAGACTATTAGTAACTAATTTATCTACTTGCTTAAAATAAAGGTTTATTTGTTTAATTACTTAGTTAATAATAGACTAATAAAACTGTTGACCCTTTATTTATCACTTAATTCCAACATAAATAATGAATCAGGAAGGGACCCATATTTATGGACCTCGAAAGGTGCTTAACACCTTCCTTTCGAGGTAACTTGAACCCTTACCCAATTTCTGGTGACACGAACCTTTAAAATTAATTAAAATTAATCTTAGTTAGTTTAGAATGGTGCCCTAACGCGCCTTTAATTCATTAGGTGGCGACTCTTCACTCTTTTCTATCCAAAAAGAGTTGTCACATCGATGGCCCGCTTTTCGCGAGAAACGTGGGGCACGACAGAATGGCGACTCTGTTGGAAAACAAGTTTAGCGATTTCAAGATGGGACATGCTAAGTACATGGGGTTTCCCCAGCAGAGTCGCCATTCTGTCGCGCCCCATTTTTCTCGCGAAAGATGGGCCATCGATGTGACAACTCTTTTTGGATAGAAAAGAGTGAAGAGTCGTCACCTAACGAATTAAAGGCGTGTTAGGGCACCGTTCTAAACTAACTACTATTAATTTTAATTTTAGAGGGCTACGTCACCAGAAATCGGGTAAGGGTTCAAGTTACCTTGAAAGAAAGGTGTTAGGCACCTTTCGAGGTCCACAAATATGGGTCCCTTCCGGATTCGTTATTTATGTGGGGAGTATGTGATAAACAAAGGGTCAACAGTTTTATTAGCCTATTATTAACTAAGTAATTAAACAAATAAACCTTTATTTTAAGCAAGTAGATAAATTAGTTACTAATAGTCTAAGTGAGAAAAAAGATCATGCATATAAACCACAATTAAAATAAATAATAAAATGAAAAGGAGATCAACAAGAAGACAAAATTAACACAAGAATATAGAAAAAGAAACCTAATTACTAGGTGATTTAGATAACTGCCCCAAACTTATAATAAACCAAGAACTAAACTTAGGTTAGTCTTAACCTATTCGGATCAGCGCCAAGCTTATTTACCGAAGACAATTTCAAAGTCATTGTCATTTCTGCTCGGGACAATTTCCATCATATCCGTCTATCTACCCACCTAAGTTGGTTATTAAGATTATTATTCCTAGGAGCGTACTAAAGAAATGAAAAATCTAGCGTACCTTAGTATGCCTACCCATCCCAACTTAATGTCCAAGAGGCATTGGACTTACTAACTTGGATGTGGGTCTAGACAAATAAAATCTTACAACTTCCTAATTAGACACGAAAAAGAGTCAAGCAAAACAAACAAGGGACTTTTAAACAAGTAACACATAACAGTCTCAAACATGCCTCTTAATCATTTAATAAAGGAACAAGGTGATAAACTATGCTTCAGAAATTAACGCCTTATTAAACTACAAACTTGATTTCTAGTAGTATAGATATGCAGAAAATTTATTAATTAAAACCTATGAACAGGATAATTGATTATTTGACATTCTACAACTGTTTTAAAGTCTATAGGCATGGTTTCTAATGATAAAACATTCAGAAAATTAACACTTTCCTTAAACATAGACATAATTCCTAATAATTGAAATAGAACTGACTGGAAAATATGAGCATGGTTTCTGATCATGTAAAATAAACAAACTTGAACCTGTAAGCATGGTAGCTATTTAAATTATATACCAAAACAGATTTTGACTCCTATAATCATGGTGACTAGTTAAATACTAAAATAGATTTTAATTTATACATGATTCTGATTCAATGCCGAAATGAACTTAAAATCCATGAGCCTGATTTCATGCCGGTACTGATTTTCAAAAAAAAAGAACACGAAACATGATAACTAATTAATATCATGCTGAAACAGATAGACAAATAACTTAATAGGCTGAAATAGGCTTAAACATGCTGAAACAGATTGTTTATGAGACACAATAATTAATTACATGGATGCTAAAACATGTTTTGCTCCTATGGTCATGGTAACTAATTAGTTGTAATGACACTTCCGGTTATTTCCACGTATACATTTTCCTTGAACTGTTAGAGCTTGTTTGTAGCGGCCCCAAGTCACTTAAGGCTCGTCAGGACCGGTATTTCGGCGCCGGGTCCATTTGTTTGATCGTACGTTTCTTTAATAAATTTTCTGAACTTTGGGTAAAATGTCTCAGGGCTTTTCTCCCAATATATAAAGAGTTAGAAGTCCCCAGAAATACCAAATCGAAGGTCTACGAGTCTAGTTTCCAACGCATAAAACCTCACTTCCAACTGATCTCGGAGTAAAAAGTTATGACTGTATTACCGCGGACTGTCTGGCAGAAACCGGGTTGCGAACCGGGTCGCGAATCGGGTCGGGTCAAAACCGATTTAAAGCCTCAACTTCACGTTTTAAAACGCCATTTCAGTTCTGAAACAGTGAGAAAACATAAGGGAGGGTTCCAAGAGAGTTCTTGAGTATCAAAATTGTGCGATGGTGAATTGCGAGCCTAAGTTTGAGAATTTATTAACATCGCGTGTATTTGAAAATATTTTTTTTGAAGGTTGAATTTGGTAAAAAGTTATATTATTATTACCTTTTAAAAATATTTTAAAGGTTTATGAAAATTATTTTTGTTACGATATAATGGTATAGGTATTTATTTTATAAGGTTTTTATACATTGTAATATTTTAACGGAGATAGTAAATTTAGTTATGTTGAAATTTATTATTATAATATAGTAGGTTTTATTTGAAATGATTTTCTATTAATTATGGTATATTCAAAAAGTTATATATATTTTACCACGAATTTATGCAATACCCGAATATATACATAATGGGATAGAATTGAATTTGTGGTTCCACTCCACTCCCACGTGGAAGTGGAGGGAGTGGACACCAGCAAGCTCTCTCTCATAGGTGGCATCATTTAATTATAGGTGGATGACTTATATAAACTATTAGTAGTCGTACAAATCCTTAAATTCTCAACTTTCAGTGAATTAATACTTACAAAATATGATCAATTCTCTTGCTGCTTACATACGTACTTGTGTCTACTCCTAGCATGTTGACGAGAGGTTTTTATAAGAAATATACTTTGACGAGTTATTCTATCACGGATCAAAAGTTGATTGTCTACGTCAAGTTATTCAAGCCCGAGTTCAAGTTTGATTTCGTTTCGGAGCTTTTTTCGGAGAGGTTCGAGCTTGTCATCGGACGACAGGTAGGTTACGGTTTATTTTCCCTAGACTCCGCATATATAGGATAAAATTATATTAATTGGCATCCTTGGGTTGGCTTATTAGGTTGGTACCACAGACCTCGACAGCTTTATTCATGTCTGCCTACTTTTGTTCCTCCATTGCTTGTAGTATTTGCCGATATATTTTATTTACCCTTGTGGTCCTGTGAGGCCTTGTTGACTCTGGAACATAGAAGGTGGGATTTTGGGAATGTACGCGAGTCCCGGGCATAGAATTATCCTTCTAGGCTGGTTATGCTTGATGAGTAGTTGTGGGCCTGTGCAGGGTCGATAGGTTGATTGTGAGTTGCTGGGCAGCTATTGTGCTTGATCATATCATTTCCTTGCATATAAAGAGGTTTTTCCATGTTTTACTATGATTTTGGCTTCGGGCCTACTGGCACTATTTTCTAAACCTTGCATGGCCCCGGGGGCCCATTTTTGATGGAAATGAATTGGAAATGGTTCGATTTAACTTGTGAACATTCTTGGGTTAAAGAAAGTAAAATTATGATTTAAATCACCAGTTTTACAATCAACGCTAGACTCGGCAGGGCCGGGGTGCTAGTTGAGTTTTCCTGCTACTTGAAATGATTTTAGCCTCGGTTGGACCGAGCACCTGAGATGACTTTCTACTGTTTAGACCCGGTTATGCCCGGGCACCCTTGGAGGGGTTTTTGAGATATTTTCCTACTACTTTAGTCCTGGACAGGGTCTGGGCATGCATATTCGAGACTGGGTCTCTATCTTGATACCGGACTTGCTTACGGACGACATGTTTTGATACTGAGTTTTTGTATGGGGTCTGGGACCTCCATGGACCTTGCCATCTGGGCCAGGGGCTGCGGGCTGCGTGTGCCGGAGGAAGGGTATACGGTGGAGTAGAGGTATACGGGCAGTGTCCTTCCATGGAACCTACCTGCTGGGCCGGATCGGCGCCGGAGGAGGTACATACAGAGATATCATTTCACTTGAGATCTTCATGCATCATATCATTCATTGTTTGAGGCTCCACCCTTGTTTGTTGTTTGTTGATTGTACGCTCCGGTAGTATGGGATGCCGGAGGGTTTGTTTTCACTGGTTTGTGTTCCTCGGTTGTATGGGCGGCCGGGGGACTGTAGGTAGACTTTTGCTATTTACTTACAGAATTGTTCCCTATTACGGTTAAGTATGAAATTGGTTACTGCTAGACTGTTAGTTTCTGGATTTGAGATTGATATGATTAGTTGAGTTTGACTCATGTCTCTGAGCATGCCTATCGTTACTCTTTCTCTCTTCTTCTTACACTTGAGGTTACCGGTATACCGTCCATTTCGTAAATTTATTTTGTATACACTGTTATTGCAAGGACCCCAGGTGCGTTGTCTCTTACTTTCACCTGTGCCTTTGGTGTGTATATTCTGTTTACTAGCCTCATATGTGGTTCTGTTGATTTCCCTCTGGGCTAGTTCCTGTGTACCTTTCGTTGATTTCTGTGACTGCTTGCTTCTATTCTGTCTATTACTCCGCTTTTATCTTATATGTGCCCAGTCGGCCTATGATACCTACTGGGTACCTTATGCTTCGCATTTGGTGCTCACCCCTACCCCCCTGCATCTTTGGGTGCAGATGCTAGCGTGGGCCATCGTCGTTAGATCGCTGTGATTCGTGCTTAGAGATCTGTTGGGGACTACTTCAGACTGAGGGTGTGCTCTTGACGATCGGAGCTTAGCTTTAGTTTATCTTTTGCTTTATGTACTCTATTACCATTCAGAGACATCTGTATATATTCTTTTGGATCGTTTGCACTCCATGTAAGTAGTTTTGGCTCTATACGGTGATACTAGGTCTTGGGGTTTGGTTTAGTTTCCGCATATGTATATATTTATATCCCTGTTATTTATTTTATTCGTCTTGTTCCCTTATTTGCTAGATAGTAGTCCATTACTAACTGTTCTGGGCTATGGGGATTGGTTCACCTACCGGGGGTTGTAGGTGCCATCATGATCGAGAAATTGATTCATGACAACTTGGTATCAGAGCTTTAGGTTCACCGGTGTCATCGGTATAGGAGCCAATGTCTAGTAGAGTCCTGCGGATCGGGGCGGAGACATCCGTACTCAATCTTTGGGAGGCTACAGTGGCATTTTAGGAAATTTGACTCTTTCATTACTTCTGTGTCGTGCGTAGTACCCTTGAAGTTTCTGGAAATCTCATTTGTTCTACTTCATTCTTCCGCAGATGGTTCGTACGAGATCATCAGCGTAATGCGGAGATGAGCCTCCCACTCCAGCTAAGGGTCGAGGACGCCCTCGAGCAGTGGCACCTGCTAGGGCTGCTAGAGTGGAGATAGTGCCCGAGCGACATGTGGATCAGGGGGCAGCCCAGGTACTACCAGCTCCAGCGCCAGCCCCAGTACCAGCTCCAGTGCCCACTTCTGTGCCAGCTCCAGCCGCAACTCAGTCTCCAGATATTCGGGGATTACTATTACAACTTTTGGGTGTGATTGGAGAGTGGCCTTCTGAGGTAGCGCAGACATCCGCTCAAGGGGCAGCCCTGGGTGCACAGAGCTCAGGAGCGCAGCCTGCTACTATGGCTCCCCGTGCGGAGGTCATTCCGGTTCCATCTGTTGCACAACCTCTTGCTCCTCGCCCAGTTATGACAGAGTCAGAGCAGAAGGCGTTGGGTAGGTTTTTGAGGTTAGCACCTCCGATGTTTGCTGGTACTTCTGGACAGGATCCACATGACTTTATTACTACCTGTGAGGAGATGTTGCATCATTTGGGTTTGTTAGAGACTCACGGGGTTGGTTATACTACCTATCAGTTGGAGGGCCCAGCAAAGTTATGGTGGAGGGCCCAGGTTGCTTGTAGACCACCATCGTCACCTCCTTTGACCTGGTCTGAGTTTTTTGAGGCCTTTATGGCCAAGTTCCTACCACAGCATGATCGTGAGCGTCGCAGGGAGCAGTTTACTCACCTTATGCAGGGATCTACGACTATCTCGGAGTATGAGACCCGTTTCCATCAGCTAGCACCGTTCGGAGCTATGATCATTCCTACCGAGGCTGATAGGATTCGCCGATTTGTATGGGGTTTGAGGCCAGAGATCAGGCAGCCAGCTGAGATATTGATTGCCAGTGGTCGGTCATTCCAGGCTATTGTAGATTATGCCCGCACTGTGGAGGACTTACAGCGACATGATCAGGGGTCCAGAGATAAGAGGCCTCGATATCAGGGTGTCTATAGTGGTTCCAGATATGGTGGTAGAGGTCCTGGCCAGTGGAGCCGGAGTTATCAGCCACAGCAGTACTAGGGTCAGTCCAACCGACCGGTTCAGGCTTCCCTTCAGACTTTCGGTAGTACCCAGTTCAAGCAGGGTCAGAGCAGCCATCAGGGCTATGGCGGCCAGTCTTCGAGGGGTACAGGTTCTGGGGCATTAGGTCGTGGTGGTCATACGGGATCTGCTGGTTCATCTCGACTGAGTAGGCCGTCAGGGGCTTATTTTACTTGTGATGCGATTGGTCATTTTGCTAGAGATTGCCCTCAGCAGGGTACATTTCAGTTGGCCGAGCCTTTACGGGCAGTTCAGCCCCTGGCTAGAGGGGGTGGTCTTCAGGGTAGAGGTGGTGCTCCGTGCGGCAGAGCAGGTGGTAGGGATGTCGGTCGGGCAGGTGGAGGTCGTCGTCAGTTTTACGCGGTCCCTAGGAGACCAGAGGCAGAGGCCTCAGATGCTGTGATTACAGGTACGATTTCTGTGTGCCATCAGTCTGCTATGGCTTTATTTGATCCTGGATCCACTTGTTCATATGTATCTGCCTACTTTGTGCCTTGTTTGGGGTGGCTAGTGAGCCATTATCTGTTCCTGTTTCTGTTTCGACCCCAGTAGGAGATTCTTTAGTAGTGGATCGGATTGTGAGATCCTGTATGTTATCTGTTGGTGATTCAGAGACTTGGGGTGATTTGATGATTCTTGATATGCTAGATTTTGATGTGATACTGGGCATGGACGGTACCCTCACCGTGGTGGTTTTGGATTGTTATGCCAAGACCATTACCATAGCTATGCCTGGTGTATCCCCGGTTGTGTGGCAGGGTTCTGTTAGCCATGCACCATCTGGGATCATCTCTTGTCTTCGAGCTAGGAAGTTGATTTCCCGTGGGTGTTTAGCTTATCTAGCATTTGTCCGAGATGTTAGTGCTGACCCTACTTCTCCTGAGTCTGAGCCTGTGGTTAGAGACTTCCTCGATGTGTTTCCTACTGACCTGCCAGGCCTTCCAACTGAGAGAGATATTGATTTCGCTATTGAGCTAGAGCCGGGCACCAGGCCCATTTCTATTTCTCCTTACCGTATGGCTCCTGCTGAGTTGAGGGAGCTTAAGGAGCAGCTCCAGGATCTGTTAGCTAAGGGGTTTATTAAGACCTAGTGGTGTCAACCGGGGGTCTCTCTGTTCTCTAGTGAAGAAGAAGATGTGTTCGATGCGCATGTGTATTGTATTATCGATCAGCTGAATAGGGTGACAGTGAAAGAATAGGTATCCGATGCGAGGAATTGATGATTTGTTTTTGAACCAACTTTTAGGGTTCAGTCGTGTTTTAAAGAATTGATTTGAGTCTGGCTACCATCAGTTGAGGATTAGGAGCGGCAGGACATCCCTAAGCCACATTCAGGACACGTTATGGCCATTATGAGTTCCTGGTGATGTCTTTTGGGTTGACTAATGCCCCCGCAGCTTTTATGAACTTGATGCACAGGGTTCTTGGCCCGTATTTGGACTCATTTGTGATAGTTTTTATAGACGACATCTTGGTATACTCGCATAGAAGAGATGAGCATGAGCAGCACTTGAGGGTTATACTCCGGGCTTTGAGAGATCATCGGCTTTATGCCAAGTTCTCAAAGTGTGAGTTTTGGCTTGAGTCAGTCACATTCCTAGGGCACGTGGTGTCTAAGGATGGGATTAGGGTTGATCCGGGAAAGATTTCAGCGGTTTGTGAGTGGCCTAGACCTACTACTGTTACTGAGGTTCGCAGCTTTATTGGGTTAGCGGGTTACTACAGACGGTTTGTTGAGGGGTTTTCTTCCATAGCAGCACCCTTGACTATGCTGACTAGGAAGGATGTCCCATTTCAGTGGTCGAATCAGTGTGAGGATAGCTTCCAGAGGCTTAAGGCCTTATTGACTTCAGCTCCAGTGTTGACTTTGCCGGTTGAGGGTCAGAGCTTCTCCGTGTATTATGATGCTTCTGGGGTTGGTCTTGGGTGTGTGTTGATGCAGCAGGGTCGAGTAATAGCATATGCATCGAGACAGCTGAAGGTTCACGAGCGCAACTACCCCACTCATGATTTAGAGTTGGCAGCGGTAGTTTTCGCACTCAAGATCTGGAGGCATTACCTATATGGAGTTCACTGTGAGATCTTCACCGATCACCGTAGTCTTCAGTATATCACGAGTCAGCGGAAGTTGAACTCGAGATAGAGGAGATGGGTCGAGTTACTGAAGGACTATGACTTCACTATTCTATATCATCCGGGCAAAGCAAACGTGGTAGCGGAAGCCTTGAGCCGGAAGGCAGTGAGTATGGGTAGCCTAGCTTCTCTTTCAGTTTCAGAGTGACCGTTGGCCTTAGACATCCAGTCCTTGGCTAACCATCTGGTTAGGCTTGACTTGTCGGATCCCAGCAGAGTTCTCGCCAGTATTGAGGTTCGTTCTACTTTGATTGATCAGATTCAGGGCTGTCAGTTTGAGGATCAGCAATTGTGTGACCTTCCTGATCGGGTTGTTCAGGGTGAGACTAGCCAGGCTACTCTAGATTCAGATGGGGTTCTGAGGTTTGATAGTCGCCTTTGTGTTCCGAGGGTTAGTGATTTGATTCAGTTGATACTTCATGAGGCACATTGTACTAGATACTCCATTCACCCTGGCACAACAAAGATGTATAGGGACTTGAGACAGCTTTACTGGTGGAGTGGTATGAAGTGGGATATAGCGAAGTTTGTATCTCGGTGCTTGAACTATCAGCAGGTTAAGTTCGAGCACATGAGACCTGGTGGTTTGATGCAGTGACTTCCCATTCCTGAGTGGAAGTGGGAAGGGATTACTATGGACTTTGTTGTTGGGTTGCCTCGTACTTCTCATGGGTTTGATTCCATATGGGTGATTGTTTAGGAGACTAAGTCATCACATTCTGCCGGTTCAGACTTCATAATGGCGCAGAGAGCGTTAGCTCAGATCTACCTTCGTGAGATTTGTTTCGGTTGCACGGGGTGCCCAGCTTCCTATCATTTCGACCGTAGCACCAGTTCACATCTCAGTTCTGGAGGGCTATTCCAGCGATTTTGGGTACAGTAGGTAATCTTAGTACCGCTTCCCACCCTAGAAGATGGCCAGTCCAGAGGACATCAGATTCTGGAGGAATGCTCGGGCCTGTGTTCTTGACTTTGGAGGTTCTGGGATCAGTTTGTTCCCTTCGGCCAGAGTTTGCTTATAATAACAGTTCCATTCGAGTTGACATGGCACCTTTGAGGCCTTTTGTATGGCAGGCGTTGCAGATCACCGGTAGTTGGTTTGACTGGTTTTTAGTGCGGGCCACAGAGCCCATAATTTTTCTCGGGATTTCTTAGACGAGTTCTGAGTGATTCAGGACGACTTCGGCAGCTCAGAGCAGGCAGAAAGAGTTATGCTGATCGTAGGCTTCGTGCCTTGGAGTTTAGTGTCGGTGACTTGGTGTTTCTCCGTGTATCGCCCATGAAGGGCGTGATGAGATTTGGTAGGCGGGGCAAGCTTAGCCCCAGGCACATTGGGCCGTTTGAGATTCTTCAGAGGTTTGGTAGCGTTGCCTATCAGCTAGCCTTGCCTCCGATGTTTTAAGCTATACATCCTGTATTTCATGTTTCGATGTTGCGTCGGTATGTGCCAGATGAGTCTCATGTGTTGCAGTGGGATTCAGTTCAGTTGGGTGAGGATTTAGCCTTTGTTGAGGAGCCGGCAACTATTTTGGCCAGAGATGTTAGGAGATTGAGGTCTCGAGAGATCCCGGTTGTTAAGGTTCAGTGGAGGCACCGTCCAGTCGAGGAGGCTACCTGGGAGACCAAGAGAGATATGCGGGATCAGTATCCGCAGCTATTTTAGCCTTCAGGTACCCCCTTGACCCTGACTTTCGAGGACGAAAGTCCTTTTTAGTAGTGGATGATGTAATGACCCTTCCGGTTATTTCCACGTATACGTTATCCTTGAACTGTTAGAGCTTGTTTGTAGCGGAACCGAGTCATTTAAGGCTTGTCGGGACCGGTATTTCGGTGCCGGGTCCATTTGTTTGGTCGTATGATAAGTTTTGAAGACAAGTAAGTCGGCAAAAGTTATCGTAGGATCTTTAATAAATTTTCTGAACTTTGGGTAAAATGTCTTGGATCTTTTCTCTCAATATATAAAGAGTTAGAAGTCCCCCGAAATACCAAATCGAAGGTCTACGAGTATAGTTTCCAACGCACAAAACCTCACGTCCAACTGATCTCGGAGTAAAAAGTTATGACTGTTTTACCGCGGACTGTCTGGCAGAAAACGGTTGCGAACCGGGTCGCGAACCGGGTCGGGTTAAACTCGATTTAAGCCTCAACTTCACGTTTTAAAATGCCATTTCAGTTCTGAAACAGTGAGAAAACATAAGGGAGGGTTCCAAGAGAGTTCTTGAGTATCAAAATCGTGCGATAATGAATTACGAGTCTAAGCTTAAGAATTTTATTAGCATCGCGCGTATATTTGAAAATATTTTATTTTAAAGTTGAATTTGGTAAAAAGTTATATTATTATTACCTTTTTAAAATATTTTAAGAGTTTATGAAAATATTTTGTTACGATATAATTGTATATGTATTTATTTTATAAGGTTTTTATACATTGTAATATTTTAACGGAGATAGTAAATTTAGTTATGTTGAAAATTATTATTATAATATAGTAGGTTTTATTTGAAATGATTTTCCATTAATTATGGTATATTAAAAAGTTATATATATTTTACCATGAATTTATGCAATACCCGAGTATATAAATAACGGGATAAGAATATTTTTGTTGCCTTGTAATTGCCACCTCCACTCCACGTGTAGGTGGAGGGAGTGGCCAGCAAATACTAACTAGGAGTGGTGGCATCATTTGGCACTTTAGCATTAACTAACCATTGTTGTTAAAATTTAGAAATGACATTAACATGGATAACTTCAGCAATTCTTGGATTTTCATTTCCTCCTAGTGGGTGTTGGTTGGTTATAAACATTGTGAGATGGGTTGCACGCTGGAAGGATTTTCGTGGGAAAAAATATGTGTGCTACGATATAGTTCTTTTTATGGAAAGAAAATAAATTATCTACGTAAAATTATTCAAGCCCAAGTTCAAGTTTGATTTCGTTTCAGAGCTTCTTTTCGGAGAGGTTCGAGCTTGTCATCGGACGACAGGTAGGTTACGGTTTATTTTTCCTAGACTCCGCATATAAAGAATAAAATTGTATTAATGGGCATCCTTGGGTTGGTTTATTAGGTTGGTACCACAGACCTCGACCGCTTTATTCATGTCCGCCTTCTTTTGTTCCTCCGTTGCTTGTAGTATTTGCCGATATATTTTATTTACCCTTGTGGTCCTGTGAGGCCTTATTGACTCTGGAACATAGAAGGTGGGAATTTGGGAATGTCCGCGAGTCCCGGGCATAGAATTATTCTTCTAGGCTGGTTATGCTTGCTGAGTAGCTGTGGGCCTGTGCAGGGTCGATAGGTTGATTGTGAGCTGCTGGGCAGCTATTGTGTGTGATCATACCATTTCCATGCATATAAAGAGGTTTTATCCATGTTTTACTATGGTTTTAGCTTCGGGCCTACTGGCACTATTTTCTAAACCTTGCATAGCCCGGGGGGCCCATTTTTTATGGAAATAATTTGGAAATGGTTTGATTTAACTTGTGAATATTTCTGGATAAAGGAAAATAAAATTAAGTTTAAAATCATCAGTTTTATGATTATCGCTAGACTCGGCAGGGCCGGGGTGCTAGTTGAGTTTTCTTGTTACTTGATATGATTTTTAGCCTCGGTCGAATCGAGAACCTGAGATGACTTTCTACTGTTTAGACCCGGTTATGCCCGGGCACCCTTGGAGGGGTTTTTTTTTGAGATATTTTTCCTACTACTTTAGTCCTGGATAGGGTCTGGGCATGCATATTCGAGACTGGGTCTCTATCTTGATACCGGCCTTGCTTCCGGACGACATGTTTTGATACTGAGTTTTAGTATGGGGTCTGGGACCTCCATGGACCTTGCCATCCGTGCAAGGGGCTACGGGCTTCATGTGCCGGAGGAGGGGTATACGGTGGAGTAGAGGTATACGGGCAGTGTCCTTCCATGGAACCTACCTGTTGGGCCGGATCGGCGCCGGAGGAGGTACATACAGAGATACCACTTCACTTGAGATCTTCATGCATCATATCATTCATTGTTTGAGGCTCCACCCTTGTTTGTTGTTTGTTGATTATACGCTCCGGTAGTATGGGATGCCGGAGGGTTTGTTTTCACTTGTTTGTGTTCCCCGGTTGTATGGGCGGCCGGGGGACTGTAGGTAGACTTTTGCTTTTTACTTACAGAATTGTTCTCTATTATGGATAAGTATGAGATTAGTATGATTAGTTGAGTTTGATTCATGTCTCTGAGCATGCCTATCATTACTCTTTCTCTCTTCTTCTTACACTTGAGGTTACCGGTATACCGTCCATTTCGTAAACTTATTTTGTATACACTGTTATTGCAAGGACCCCAGGTGCGTCATTTCTTACTTCCACCTGTGCCTATGGTGTGTATATTCTACTTACTAGATCATGATGGCACCTACAACCCCCCAGTAGGTGAACCAATCTTCGTAGCCCAGAACGGTTAGAATTGGGCTACCTTCTAATAATTTAAGCAGAAGAACAGTTAAATAAGCGAAAGCAAGGGAACAAGATGAAGTAAATAGATAACCGAGATACATATATATAAATGAGGAAGCTAAACCAAATTCAAAACCTGGTATCATAGCGTATAGGAGCCGGTTCTACATAAGGAGTACAAAGAGTCCAAAATAGCATATACATCATGTCTCTGAAGCTACGAGAGTACAAAATATACAAAACACAAACTAAAGTTAACTTCGGTCGCCAAGAGCTCATCCTCGGTCCAGGACAGTCCAAAATCTCCAAGCATGAGTCTCCCACGAGTTAGCGGCGATGGCTCAGACTAGGATCTGCACCAGAAGATGCAGAGTGTAGTATGAGCACCAAATGTGAAGCATAAGGTACCCAGTAGGTATCATAGGTCGACTGGGCACATATAAGATAAAAGTGTAGTAATAGATAGAATAGAAACAAGTAGTCACAAAATTCTACGAAAAGTCACACAGGAACTAGCCCAGAGGGAAGCCAAAAGAAATAACATACATGGCTAGCAAGTAAAATATACACATAACAGGAAAAAGTGAAGGTAAGAGATGACGCACCTGAGATCCTTGCAATAATAGTATATACATAATAAGTTTTAGAAATGGACGGTATACCGGTAACCTCAAGTACAAGGGAAGGAAGAGAAGAGTAAGGATAGTCATGCTCGGAAACAGGAATCAATAACCAAGCTAATCATACAAATCTCCAGTACAGATTCTAATAACCTAGCAGTATACAATCTCATAAATATAACCATAATAGGGAATAACACGCGATAAAGTAAAAAGAGTCTACCTAAAGTCCCCCGGCCTCCCATACAATCGATAAATGCAATCAAGTGAAAACAAACCCTCCAGCATCCCATACTACCGGAGCATACAATCAACAAACAGCGAAAAAGGGTGGTACCTCACACAGATGATATGATGCCATGCTAAGTTAAGAGTAATAGTAGTACCGTATGTTCCCGCTTTCGGCATCCTATAAGGCCCAGAAGACAGGATCCATGGAAGGTCACCCCTGTATACCCCTACTACGCCGTATACCCCCCCTTCGGCACCCGCAGCTCGTAACCTCTAGTCCGGAATGACAAGGTCCATGGAGGCACCTAACCAACATACTAGATGCCCCACAATCTCAAAAGAATCCCTAAGTAAAGCTGCCTGGAGAGTATCCAGGTCTAAAACGGTAAGTGAAATAGTCCTATCACACGGCCCCACCTAGTCTAGCATCACTAAGGAAGCTGTAGTAAAACAAGTCTAGCGCTCGACTCCTTCGAGTCTAGTAGAAGTGGAACTAGTGATAAAACATCCTTTAATTCTCCTTTACCCCAAGAAGACCCATTAAAATGATTCCAAAACCTTTTTAAATCATTTGCACCAAAAACGGGCCCCACGAGCCATGTAAGATTTATAAATCCAGCAATAGTCGACCCGAAGCTAAAATCGTAGTAAAATCATGAATAAATCCCCCTCCCTTATATACATGATGATTTGTTTACACAATCACAACAGTGGCCTCCGGCCCACAAACAACCTATCCTCCCTGCATAGGCTCTAATCGCTCTACAGCACAAATAGCCAGCATAATATCACGATAACAATGCTCGAGACTCACGGGCACCCCCGAATAACCCACCATCTATGGTCCAGAGTCAAAACAAGGCCACACAGGACCGTAAGGGTAATAATATAAACTACAGAGAATACTACACACAATGGAGGAAAACAATGAGGCAAAACATGGAAAGCGGTCAAGTTCTGTGGTACCAACCTAAAAACCCAACCCAAGGATGCCATCTAGTACAATTTTATCTGATATATGCTAAGTCTAGGGAGTTTAAATCGTAACCTACTTATCATTCGACGACAAGCTGCAACAACGATAATATCTGAGGCCGAGCCGCTCTGAAAAGCTCCGAATGATAATCAAACTATCAAAGACATAAATAATACAACAAGATGAGTCTAACGATACCCAAAATGCAATAACAATAGCTGGGTCAAAATTCGGGTCACCAGCAATGAGGAAGCACATGATGATCACCACACTCCAATGTGTGCAGGCTCAGATTTGTGAGAGAATTTAGCCAAGGGATTGGCCCAAATCAGCCAGCCAACTATGAGAATCAATGAAGAACCAAATGAGAGAAATTGACTGATTTTAGCAAGTAAAACTTACCAATTATGATGGAGGGACGATCACAAACAAGAATTATGTACACCAACACCATGATTTGACCAAATACAAAGCTTGGATGAGTTTGGAGTTGTTAACAATGGAGAAATCATATTTTTAATGAAAGAGACGATGTGGGGAAACTTATATACTGCCCAGGGGACTTTCACCGCGATCGCAAAGGGACCCCTCGCGGTCGCGAGGACCACACTGGCTAGACCATCGCGATCGTGAAGGCTAGCCACGCGGTCGCGAAGAACAAAGGGGGAGAGGCTGCATCGCGATCGCGACAGGTGATCAGCGATTGCGAAGAAAAAGAGGTCAGGTGCTTCATCGCGGTTGCGAGGAATGAGGCTCGCGATCGCGATTAAGGCTTGAGGCCTGCACCTACAACAACAAAAAGTCTGCAACACTCAAAAACTCAACGGGGAATTCTGGGCATAATCAGAAACCGATATTCAAGAACCAATGATACAAACAGAGTGGAAACAAAGTTCTAAACTCAACGAAATCGATGAAACTTCCATACGAGATCATTTCGGGGAAATGTTAACCCAAGTCAACACTAATCAACACGCAACCCAATACTCGAAATGAGCCTGGCTCACCCAGAACCCAAACCAACCATCTACCTAACCCAAACTCAACATTCTAGAGCTGATGGAATCATTGGATTTTGAGTCTGATGCTCCGATCATCGAAAGCTGACCCATGTTACTCTTCCAACTCCAAATGGGCTGAAAACAGAGAAAATAACACAAAACCCACACCGGAAGTTCTCAGGCCTTGACTTAGGGTCCAACTAAACCAAATTCAATGCTTCGGAGCTAACTAAACTGTCAGAATTCAATTCTGAGCATGTTAGCTAAGAATGTTGACTAAAGTAAACGATATTCTAAGTTAAGGCTGTACAATAGGCATATGGCCAAAACAACCAAACGAACGACCAGGGCACCAAACTACCGGTCCCAGCAAGCCATAAATGACTTGGGGCCACTACAGGAAAGCTCTAATAGTATAATGAATGCGAAAATGCAAAGATGACCAGAAAGGTCATCACAACATCCACTACTAAAAAGACTTGCGTCCTTGAAAGTCAAGAAGAAGGGAGTACTTGAAGGCTCGAACAACTGTAGATACTGAGCATGCAACTCACTCTCGGTCTCTCATTTAGCCTCATCGATCGGATGCTATCTCCATTAAACTTTCATAATTGGAATCTCCCTAGATCTCAATCTGTTGATATCTCTGGCCAGAATTGCTATCGGCTCCTCAACAAAATTTTAACTCTCATCACGCCCTTCATGGTGACACTCAAAGAAAACCAAGTCACCAACACTGAACTCCAAGGCACGAAGTGTATGATCAACATAGCTCATCTTTCTACTCTGGGCTGCTCTAAGTCTATCCTGAATAAAATGGACTCGGTCCAAGGAATCTCTAAGCAAGTCTGTACTCTGCGGCCTGAACTCTAACCCATCAAACTAACCAATCGGTGATCTGCAATGCCTACTATACAAAGACTCGAAACGTGCCATACTGATGCTTGAATGATAGCTATTATTATAAGCAAACTCGACAAAGGGCACAAACTGATACCATGAACCTCCAAACTCAAGTACACAAGCCCGAAGTATGTCCTCCAGGACCTGAATAGTCCTCTCGGACTGACAATCTGTCTGAGGGTGGAAAGCTATACTAAGATGAACCTCTGTACCCAATTCTCACTGAATGGCCCTCCAGAACTGAGATGTAAACTGAGTGTCGCGATCTGAAATGATAGAAGTTGGGACCCTGTGCAACTGAATAGTCTCACGAAGGTAGATCTGAGCTAGTCTCTCTGCACGATAAGAAGTCTGAACCGCCAAGAAATGTGCTGACTTAGTCAGCCTATCAACAATCACCCAAATAGAATTGAAATCCCGAGAAGTACGAGGTAAACCAACAACAAAGTCCATCATAATACCTTCCCACTTCCACTCAGGAATGGGAAGTCGCTGCATCAAAGAACCCGATCTCATGTGCCCGAACTTCACCGGCTGACAGTTCAAGCACCATGATACGAACTCTGCTACATCCTGCTTCATACGAATCCACCAGTACAGCTGTCTCAAATCTCTATACATCTTCTCCGCGCCAGGATGAATAGAGTATCTAGAATAATGCACTTCACAAAGTATCAACTGAATCAAATCTCTAACCCTCGGAACATAAATTCAACAACCAAACCTCAGAATACCATCAGAACCCAAGGTAGATCGGCTGGCCTCACCCCATACTACCTAATCGCGAAGGTCACACAAACTTTAATCCTCAAACTGTCGGCTCTGAATCTGATCAACTAGAGTCGAACGAACCTCAACACTAGCAAGAGCTCGATTGGGATTCGAAAAATCAAGCCTAACTAAGCGGTTAGCCAAGGAATGGATGTCCAAGGCCAACAGTCGCTCACAAATAGAAAGTGAAGTTAGGTTGCCCATACTCACCACCTTCTGACTCAAGGCATCCGCTACCACCTTTGCCTTGCCCGGATGGTATAGATTAGTAAAATTATAGTCCTTCAGTAGCTCAATCCATATCCTTTGCCTCAAGTTTAGCTCTCGCTGGTTTGTAATGTACTAAAGACTACAGTGATCGGTGAATATCTCATAGTGAACTCCATATAAGTAGTGCCTCCAGATCTTGAGCACGAAGACTATCGCCGCTAACTCTATGTCATGAGTGGGGTAGTTGCGCTCGTGAACCTTCAGCTTCCTTGATGCATATGCTATCACTCGACCCTGCTACATCAACACACAACCAAGACCAACCTCAGAAGTATCACAATACATGGCAAAACTCTAACCCTCGACCGACAAAGTCAAAACTGGAGTTGAAGTCAATAAGGCCTTAAGCCTCTGGAAGCTATCCTCACACTGATCTTACCACTGGAATAGAATAGCCTTCCTAGTTAGCATAATCAAGGGTGCTGCTATAGAAGAAAATCCCTGAACGAACCTCCTGTAGTAACCTCCTAACCCAAAAAAGTTGTGAACCTCGGTAATAGTAGTGGGTCTAAGTCAATCATAAACTGCCGAAATTTTTACCTGGATCAACTCTAATCCCATCCTTAGACACCACGTATCCTAGGAATGCAACTAACTCAAGCCAAAACTCGTACTTTGAGAACTTGACATAAAGCCGATGATCTTTCAAAGTCTGAAGTACCGTCCTTACGTGTTTCTCATGGTCATCCCTATTCCAGGAGTATACCAGAATGTCATCTATGAAGACTATCACAAACGTATCTAAGTACAGGCTAAGCACCATATGCATCAAGTCCATGAAAGCTGCAGGGGCATTAGTTTGCCCAAAATACATCACCAGGAACTCATAATGGCCATAATATGTCAAGAATGCTGTCTTAGGGATGTCCTCCGCCCTAATCCTCAACTGGTGGTAACCGAACCTCAAATCAATCTTCGAAAACACGGCTAAACCCTGAAGCTGATCAAACAAGTCATCAATCCTCGGCATCAGATACCTATTCTTCACTGTCACCTTATTCAGGTGCCGATAATCAATACACATCCACATCGACCCATCCTTTTTATTTACAAAGAGAACATGAGCACCCCAAGGAGACACACTCGGTCTAATAAACCCCTTTGTTAACAAGTCCTAGAGCTGCTTCTTAAGCTACCTCAAATCAGTAAGAGCCATATGGTAAGGAGGAATAGAAATGGGCCTGGTGCCCGGCTATAACTCAATGGAGAAATCCATATCTCTCTCAGGTGGAAGGCCTGGCAGGTTGGTAGGAAACACATCTAGGAAGTCTCTAACCACAGGACCAAACTCAGGAGACAAAGGGTCAGCACTAGCATCTCGGACATATGCTAGATAAGCTAAACACCCATGGGAAATCAACTTCCTAGCTCAAAGACAAGAGATGATCCCAGATGGTGTGCGGCTGACAGAACCCTGCCACACAATCGGGGATACACCGGGCACGGTGATGGTAACGGTCTTGGCATAACAATCCAAAACTGCACGGTGAGAGGATAACCAGTCCATGCTCAGTATCACATCAAAATATAACATGTCAAGGATCATCAAATCATCCCACATCTCCAAATCACCAACAGATATCATGCAAGATCTCACAATCCAATCCACTACTAAAGAGTCTCCTACTGGGGTTGAAACAGAAATAGGAACAGATAATGGCTCACTAGCCAACCCCAAACAAGGCACAAAGTAGGCAGATACATATGAACATATAGATCCAGGATCAAATAAAGCCATAGCAGACTGATGGAACACTGAAATCATACCTGTAATCACAACATCTGAGGCCTCTGCCTCCAGTCTCGCAGGGATCGCATAAAATTGACGATGACCTCCACCTGCCTAACCGCCATCCCTACCACCTGCTCTGCGATATGGAGCACCACCTGTAACCTGACCACCATCTCCCTGAGCCTGTGGATGAACTGAGCAAATAGGCTAAGCCGGCGAAGTGGTTGGCTGAACTGTACCCTGCTGGGGGCAATCTCTAGAAAAATGGCCACTAACTCCACACTCATAGAGGGTTGTACCCCACTGGGGAAAAGCTCTGGAAAAATGACCGCTGACTCCACACTCATAGCACGGCCCTGACGGCCTGCCCTGTCAAAATGAACCCAATGAACCTGTGTAGCCACCTCGGCCTGATGCCCCAAAAGTAGTACCTTTTGCAGACTGACCACTGTAGCCCTGATGGCTACTCTGACCCTGCTCAAACTGGGTACAACTGGAGGTCTAAAGTGAAGCCTGAATCGGTCGACTGGACTGACCCTGGTGCTTCTATGGCTGATAAGCCCGGCCCTACTAGCCTGAACCTCCACCACCATATCTAGAACCACTGTAGACACCCTGGTGTCGAGGACTTTTATCTTTTGCCTCGGTGTCATGATGATGCAAATCCTCTACAGTACGGGCATAGTCTGCAATAGCCTGGTATGATCAACAACTAGCAACCAATATCTCTGCAGGATCTCTAAACTCTCTCCATAGACCCCAAACAAATCTACAGGCCCGTCAGCCTCTGCAGGCATAATCATGGCCCCAAATGGAGCAAGCTGATGGAAATAGGTCTCGCACTCTGAGACGGTCATAGTATCCTGAGAAAGTCTAGTGAACTCCTCCCTTCAATGCTCTATGTCACTCTGTGGCAAGAACTTGGTCATAAAGGCCTCATAGAACTCGGACCAAGTTAAGGGAGGTGATGTAAAAGGTCTGCAAGCAACCTGTTCCCTCCACCATAACTTCATTGAGCCCTCCAGCTGATATGTAGTATAGCCAACCCCGTGAGTCTCCAATAGCCCTAAATGATGCAATATCTCCTCACGGGTAGTAATGAAGTCATGTGGGTCCTGACCTGGTGTACCAGCAAATCTCGATTGTGCCAACCTCAAAAATTTACCCAAGGAATTTTGCTCCCCATCTTTCATAGCTGGGCGAAGAGCAAGAGGCTATACAGCTGATGGAATCGGAACAACCTTGGCACAGGGAGCCACAGTAGTAAGTTGTGCTCCTGAACTATGCACACCCAGGGCTGCCCCCTGAGCAAATGTTTGTGCTACCTTAGAAGGTCTTTCCCCTATCATACCTAATAGCTGAAGTAGTAAACCCCGAACATCTAAAGACTTAGCTGGGCCTGACACAGAGGCTGGTGCAGGAACTGGTACTGGAGCTGGTGGTACCTGGGCTATCCCCGGGTCCACATGCTACTGCTCAGGGATGAACTAGTGTTCATAACCATACTCGGGCTCTACTTCAACTCTAGCAGCTCTAGCAGGTACTGCTACTCTGGGGTGACCTCGACCCCTACCTCTACCCTTGTGACCACCCCACCCCCTATCTAGAGTCGGGGGTGCAGGGGCAGGAGGCTCTCCTCCGCTATAAGCCAAAGACCTCGTACAAACCATCTGCGGAAGAGTGAACTAGAATAAGTGAGATTTCCAGAAATCTTCAAGGGTACTACGCACGAGATAGAAACAAGAAAAGTCTAATTTTCCTAATATGTCACTATAGCCTCCCAAAGATTGGGTACGGACGTCTCTGCCCCATACCGCAGGACTCTACTAGATATTGGCTCATATACCGATGACACCAGTGAACCTAGAGCATGATACCAAGCTGTCATGACTCGATTTCTCAGTCATGATGGCACCTACATCCCCCAAGTAGGCGAACCAATCCTCCTAGCCTGGAACTGTTAGTAATGGGCTACCTTCTAACAGTTTAAGCAGAAGAATAGTTAAATAAGTATAAGTACGGGAACAAGATGAAGAAAATAGATAACTGGGACATATACATACAAAGCAGAAGCTAAACCAAACCCAAAACCTAGTATCATAGCGTATAGGAGACAGTTCTACATAAGGAGTACAAAGGGTCTAAAATAACATATACATCATCTCTCTGAAGCTAAGAGAGTACCAAATATACAAAAGACAAACTAAAGTCAAGCTCCAGTCGCCAAGAGCTCACCCTCAGTCCAAGACAGTCCAAAATGTCCAAGCATGAGTCTCCCATGAGCTAGAAGCTATGGCTCACACTAGTATCTACACCAGAAGATGCAGAGTGTAGTATGAGCACCAAATATGAAGCATAAGGTACCCAGTAGGTATCATAGTCCGACTAAGCACATATAAGATAAAAGCGTAGTAACAGACAGAATAGAAACAAGTAGTCACACAATTCTATGAAAAGTCACACAGGAACTAGCCCAGAGGGAAGCCACTGGAAATAACATACAGGGCTAGCAAGAAGAATATACACATAATAGGAAAAGGTAAAGGTAAGAGATGACGCACCGAGGATCCTTGCAATAATAGTATATACATAATAAGTTTTAGAAATGGATGGTATACCGGTAACCTCAAATACAAGGGAAGAAAGAGAAGAGTAAAGATAGTCATGCTCGGAAACAGGAATTAATAACAAAACTAATCATACAAATCTCAAGTCCAATAACTAACAACCTAGCAGTATACAATCTCATAAATTTGACCATAACAGGGAATAACACCGCGATAAAGTAACAAGAGTCTACCTACAGTCCCTGGCTGCCCATACAACCGAGGAACACAATCAAGTGGAAAACAACCCTCCGACATCCCATACTACCAGAGTGTATAATCAACAAACAACGAACAAGGGTGGTACCTGACACAAATGAATGATATGATGCCATGCTAAGTCAAGAGTAATAGTAGTACCGTATGTTACCCGCTTCCGGCGTATTATAAAGCCCAGAAGACAGGATCTATGGAAGGTCACACCCGTATACCCCTACTACTCGGTATACCCCTCCTCCAGTACTCGTAGCTCGCAGCCTCTGGTCCAGAATGAAAAGGTCCATGGAGGCCCCCGACCAACATACTAGATGCCATGCAATCTAAAAAAATCCCCAAGTAAATTTGCCTGGAGAGTATCCAGGTCTAAAATGGTAAGTCAAATAGTCCTAGCACACAGTCCCGCCTTGTCTAGCATTACCCCGGAAGCTGTAGTAAAACAAGTCTAGCACTCGACACCATCGAGTCTAGTAGAAGTGGAACTAGTGATAAAACATCCTTTAATTCTCCCTTACCCTAAGAAGACCCATTAAAATGATTCCAAAACCCTTTTTAAATCATTTCGACTGAAAACGGGTCCTACGGGCCATGCAAGGTTTAGAAATCCAGCAATAGTCAGCCCGAAGTCAAAACTGTAGTAAATTGATGAAATCCCCCCCCCCCCTTATATGCATGATGAATGGTATACACAATCACAACAGTGTCCCCCGACCCACAAATAACCTATCAGCCCTGAACAGGCTCCAATCACTCTACAACACAGATAGCCGGCATAATATCACGATAACGATGCTCGGGACTCACGGGCACCCCCAAATAACCCACCATCTAGTGTCTAGAGTTAGAAAAAGGCCACACAGGACCGTAAGGGTGATAATATCAACTACGGAGAATACTACACACAACGGAGGAAAGAAACGAGGCAAAACATGGAAAGCGGTCAAGGTCTGTGGTACCAACCTAATAACCCAACCCAAGGATGCCAGCTAGTAAAATTTTATCCGATATATGCTAAGTCTAGGGAGTTTAAATTGTAGCCTACCTGTCATCCGATTATAAGTTGCAGGAACGATGATATCTGAGGCTGAGCCGCTCTGAGAAGCTCCGAATGATAATAAAACTATCAAAGACATAAATAATACAACAAGATGAGTCTAACGATACCCAAGATGCTATAACATTATCTGAGTCAAAATTCAAGTCATTAGCGGGCCCGTGGGCCTCGCAACTCGAAGCCAAAAATAAAGAAGTGCACGACGATCACCACACTCCAAGGTGTGCATGCTTAGATTTGTGAGATAATTTATCCAAGGGATTGGCCCAAACCAGACAACCAACTATGAGAATTAATGAAGAACCAAATGAGAGAAATTCATGGATTTAAGCCGGTAAAACTCACCAATTATGATGGAGGGACGATCACAAGAAAGAATTATCTACCCTTACACCAAGAATCGGTCAAATACAGATCTTGGACGAGTTTAGAGTTGTTAACAATGGAGAAATCGTATTTTGAATGAAAGAGATGATGTGGAAAAACTTATATATTGCCCAAGGGTACTTCATCGCGACCGCGAAAGGACCCCTCGCGGTCTCGAGGACCACACTGGCTAGACCATCGTGATCGTAAAGGCTAGCCATGTGGTTGCGAAGAACAAAGGGGGAGAGGCTTCATCGCGATCGCGATAGGAGATCACGCATTCGCGAAGAGCAAGACGTTAGGTGCTTCATCACGTCGCGAGGAACGCGGCTCACGATCGCGATTAACGCTTGAGGCCTGCATCTGCAATGGCAAAAAGTCTGTAACACTCCAAAACTCGATGGGGCATTTCGGGCACAATCAAAAACTGATGTTCAAGAACCAATTATCAAGCTGAGTGGAAACGAAGTTCCATACTCAATGAAATTGACGAAACTTCCATACGAGGTAGTTTAAATAAAATGTTGAACCAAGTCAACACTAACCAACACGCAATCCAACACCCAAAATGAGCCCGGCTGACCCAAAACCCGAACCAACCATCTACCTTACCCAAACTCAATATTCTGGAGCTAATGGAATCGTTGTATTTTGAGTCTGACGCTATGATCATCGAAAGCTGACCCAAGTTACTCTTTCAACTCTAAATGACCTGAAAACAGAGAAAATAGTACAAAACCCACCCCAGACGTTCTCAGGCCTCGACCTAAGGTCCAACCAAACCAAACTCATCGCTTCGGAGCTAACGGAACTGTCAAAATTCAATTTCGAGCATGTTAGCCATGAATATTGAGTAAAGTCAATGATATTCTAAGTTAAGACTTTACAATAGACAAACGGCCTAAACAACCAAACGAATGACCAGGATACCGAACTACCGGTCCCTGCAAGCCATAAATGACTTGAGACCGCTACAGTAAAGCTCTAATAGTACAATGAATGTGAAAATACGAAGATGACCGGAAGGGTCATCACATTATTTTCACTTTACTTTGTAAAAGTAATTTTAGAGACCTCCTCTCAAGTTTTGCTCAGTATTATCAACCTTCTTCACATTTATAATATTAAAGTAATCTCTCTTGTTTTAATATTTTCTGAAAAATTCTTTTAACCCATTTATTTTTAATGTAAAATAATTCCAATTTGACTAATTTATCCTTTTTCTAATATAATTAATTCTTCTATTAACTAACTTTACAAATATATTCTTTAAAAGTTTTTTAAAAAATGATTACCTTCCATCAAGACTAGAAAATAATAGGAGCAAATTTCATGGGTGGTCATCCAACTTTATATTTATTACACAAAAGTTTTTTTTTCTTTTGTTACATACAAAATTATTTTACTATGTTCTGAATATCATAAAAATTATTTTGATCGGATTTTATAAGATTCTTACATGAAAAGTGATGTGACAGTCTTAATTAGTTCTTGGAATTAATTATGGTTAATATACTAAACCAATATTATAGTAATAAAAAGAATTTTTTTCCTTAAAATCAAGTGCAACCAATTAAGGCTTTTCTCAAATTTTCTTTACTGAAAACTTTTTAAAAAGTATATATAATTTTTAAAGTCAAAATTAACAACTGATATGAGCTTTCACCAAAATTCAAAAAAGGTGAAAGTTTTGAAGCAAAAATCAATCAAAGATTATTTTTTTCAAAAAATAAATTTTGGCCTATTGGCCCATTTTTATTAAGGAAAAATTTGACAAAATATACATCGAGTCAAAATTTCTTACTCAAAATAAACTAATTATCAGTTCTCACCAAAATGGGCCATTCGACACTTTTGAATTGAAAAAGAAGTGTAATTCGCTGCTTCACCTTTCTTATTCTCTTCATTCTTCTTCTTCTTCTCTTCCGTTTTCTTCTTCTACTCTTCCTTGTGCAATTCGTTGCTTTCCCTTTCTTCTTCTCTTACTTTATTTTCTTCTCTTCCTTCTCCGTTGAGGTTTGATTTTGAGGATCAGTAAGTTTTGAAGTCTCAAAGTCTTGAAGTAGTTGGATGATATTGTTAAATGTTTGTCACTCTCAAAACCTAGGGAGGCGCGCTCAGCACACGGTGCCTCACCTGACCGAATAAACCAATTGAAACCATAAGACTTGGAATTATAAAAAGTCTGGACCAAAAAGGCCACCATAAATAAAACCTTTTTGCACGAGTAAAAAACATAAATCTTTATATACATAAGGTCGAAGATGCCACAATCTGAAGTAATAAGCTAATAACAAGGCTAGCAACGCTACACATGACCTACCGAATAAACAACCCAAGTCTATAAGCCTCTATGAACATAATTTCTAGCACCTAGTCATGACAGGGTCTCGACGTACCCATAAGCTACACATATCATAACATGACTTCCACTTAGCATCCTCGGGAAGAACAAAGCTTAATTACCAACTAAACATTGAACATATAAATGTCTACAGAGGAGACCTGTCTAACCATCTTCTATAACCTCCAGGCATAAATGCAGCTCCCCCAAGTAATAACACGTTAGTACTAAATAATGTATTAGGTATGTAAGGCGACAAAATAACCAAAATAGCATAACTGAAACTAAAATTATAACATATTCGATGTAACCTTCACAGAACCAACAACAATCTGAAACAACCTTACTTGTCCTTGCCTTGAATAATACAACAATACTAAACACAACCACACTATAATGACCCTCTAGGTTATTTCCTTAATTTTTATGATTTTTTATGCGTCTGTGCTTTCCCGTAGTGCTTATAGTTTATTTATTACTTGTCGGGACTGACGGTTCAGTTCCTGGATAATTTTTTGTGTTTTAAGTCCATTTCTCTTTTCTGCTACTCTTAAATCTTGTAGAGTTGAATTTGGTAAATATTTAGAGAATACGGCCTTGGATGGGAATTCTATCAATATTGTTAGCTCTAGAATATTGACTTTGGGCTAGAGGGACCTTTGGTTTGGGTTTCGAGGCTTTCGAGCTCATGTTGGGCTATTGGGTTCTTTTTTGGTAAAAGTTGGTTTTGGGGGCATAGGGCTCACTTTTTATCAAAATGATCTCCATTGGAAATTTCATCGATTCTATTGAACCAGGAGTGCTATTTTTCTGTAGGGTAGAATATCTGGTTTTTGTTCTCGGGGCTCGAGATAATTCCCCAGGGTGTGATCGGAGAGTTTTGAATTAAGTTTGGCAGTTTTTAGTACTGGTTCTGGTATGGGCGCAGCTACAGTGCCTTAGCTGCACCTATGCAGCCTCCCCTGTGCTCAGGGCACTACATATATGGTGCAGGGTGACATCAGCAGCGCATCGCCCCAGCGCTTCTTTTTCTGCTCCTATGGTTCCGCCCCTGTGGCTTTTGTACTGCACCTGCAGGGCTAGGGATTTTCGTCAACCTCCACCCCTGCAGTGCTCTAGTCATGGCTGCATTGTCACACATGCGTCATTTTAACTGTAGGTGCATTGATCACCGGCACTTAAATTAAGGTTGTATCCTTTATTTCAAACATTATTTCAACTAATATTTTCCCCATTTTGAGAGCTCGACTAAGGTGGAAAATCACCAATTCTCAATGATTATGTATTCTTTTACAGTAATTGTCTTCCCCTTTTCGTTTTAGTTCTTATACTAGCATTATTTTTGCATTTTCTTCCATAATTTTGATTCAAATTGCATGATTCCTCCTTAAGTTTTAGTGTTGGGTTCAAACTATTTGAGGTCCGAATTTACGCCCCTTTTGCCCATATTTGGACCCAATTTTCGGCCCAAAATTCCGTATAACAATAAGGGTATTGTTTTTCACGCTTTGACGTGTAGATTTTGTTTATGATAGCTGGCAATGTTTTGAGGCTATCCAAAAGGTGAAGGCAAATGATTGATGTTTCGTACTTGCAGTTCGGCCTCGAGATAGGTTACAGTTTATTCATTTTAGACCTGATTTAGTTAGATTTTATATGTTATGAGTTTCATGAATGTTAGGGTAGGTTTTAGGTTAGAATTAGACTTAAATCCTATTTTCTTCTTATTTTGGCTATTTCTAGGACTGTAGAGTAGTACTATCATGCTTATCCTTAGCTTAAGAGTTTGTAGCTTTGTTGTGGCTAGCCTAGAATCCCTAGAGTGATTTAAGGAGGTTTTAGAGGTAGAGTAGTTGCCTTGGTTTATTTTCATGTTAGAATTCTATTTTTCCACCTTTATTTACCATTATTGTCTAACTATGGGCCTGAGGCCATAGCTTGGACTGGATGGAGTTCCAGGTAAGTACCTTGTTTGGAGGGAACCATTGCCCTATCTTAGATTTATAGTTCTACATTTTCTTGGGTGTTGCACTACACATATTCATTCCTGCAAATTATGGATTTTTTCACATAACTGAATTTTCTAAGAAAGAATGGTTGGTTTTCGAGTTAAAAAGAAGGTTTTCACTATTACTATGCATTTCAAAGTTTTAAAAAGGTTTAGTACTATGTTACTGCAAATTTCGGATTTAGAAGCTAATATGCCTCCTTCTTTACTGATTTAAGCTTTGTGGAGGGCATTTTTACTTATTGTACGTCTAATGTAAGATTCCAGACTCATGTTTACTTATTACATGTCCGATGTAAGATTCTGGACTCATGTTTACCTATTTGCATGTCCGATATAAGATTCCAGACTCATATTGCATCGGCCTCATATTGCATCACATCCATCTCATGTTGCACTGCATTGTATGTTGATCGATTCTTCTAGAAATGCCTAATTTCCTCATAATTATTATCTTCACCACCTGTTACGTTACGACTCTCTTAAGTTGATAACTAGATTTAGGTGGATCCCTGTAGTTAGTCTACTTTCCTGTATCTTATAATAAATATTGTTTTTCTAAGCTTGATCGGCCTATGATGCCTACTGAGTACATCATTATTTCGGTACTTATACTATACTCTGCATCTTTTTCTAATGCAACACATAGTATGAGCCACCCTCAGTGATCCTCCTCTCATTGGCCAGTTGTTATTCAAATTCTGGTAAGCTCTCAGCATTTGGAGACTTTTACTGCTTTCCATCTACCATTATTTCTATATTTTGTATTTGGATAGACAACATATATTGTATAGCATATTTCCTCACTTATATGCTCTTGTACTTGTGAGACCAGGATCAAGGTTGGTTCTTGTATATGTTCATCTTCCCAGTCTTGGGCTATTTTTGTATATTTACTACTGTTGGTATGTATCTATACAGTTGGCCCCTATCTTGTATGTTTTTCCCTTTATCTTTCCTTATCTTATTGTTTTTCCGCATCCCATGGGTAGGTTTGCCTACTGGGGGATTATGTAGGTGTTATCACGGCCCAATTTTGGGTCGTGACACACACATAGCCCTAGAGGATCAGTACTCAACCATAAACAATAGCTTAATATCATAATAAGTAAATGATAATGAATGTGATGCAATTCATAGCCCCAATGGCAACACTCATAGCCATGAAGTCACCTCGCATAGTCTAAAATGAGACACTCATGGCCTGAAGTAACCTTGCATAGACTCGAAGACAAACAGATATATAATGTATGCATGCATAGCCCAGAAGAAGACACTCATGGCCTGAAGGTATCTCGCATATCCCCAAAGACAAATTAGTTAAGCAACAACCAATATATTTATATATTCCTTAATGCACAACTAGACAAGGAATTTGTACCACATCGGATATGATATCCCCACTAGGGAGTAATATGGTAACACAAGATGAAACAATCCCAAATTTCATACCTTTATAACCAACTCTTTAATAACACACTAGACCCACAACCTCAAAACTTAAGGAAGCATGTAAAATGAAACAAGAATAGCCTTTCCATACCTTACTTCTAGGATTTTATCCCTTGCATCATGTCATTGACGTCCTTCAATAATAATTTATCTATATCACAATATAACATAGGGGTTTTACAAGCAACTAACCAAGAATCATGACAATGTTGGAAATATGTAACGACCGAGTCCGTCGTTATGGGTAATCTTTTTGTGCGAAGTATTGGGTTAGAAAACTTTCAGGTTTGGGAGTTGGAAATTTTGGGCTAGGCTAGCCTCGAATAGTTTTTGAGAAAGGTATGGTCTAAGGTAATTTGGGCGAGGATTAGGTAGTGTATCTTATGTCAAGCTAGTGTTTCCATTAGCTAAGATATTATGGAGTCTGAGGGACTTTTTGGAAATGAATTCGGGAAAGTAGAACTCCTGGTATTGAGTTTGACGTGAAGGGGTTGATCTGGAATGTTAGGATTTAAGGTGTGTTGTAAAATAGGGACTTTTTGGAGAATTTTTGAGGTACAGCAGTTGACACTGCACTACAATGACTACCGCTACGCTGTGGTGGTTGACACGAAACAAAATGTCATAAAGTCCCTAAAATTGGTCCATTTTACAACACACTTATTTTCCCGACATTCTGGAACAACCCCTTCGCGTCAACCTCGATTCCGAGAGTTCTACTTACCCGAATTTGATTCAGAAAAGTCCCCCAAACTCCTTTATGCCTTGGCTAAATGGAAAACTAGCTCAAATCAAGACTCTCTTTTCCAATCCTTACCCATATTTCCCTAGACCATACCTCGCTCCTAAACTGACTGAGACTAGCCTAGCCCAGAATTTTCAACTCCCAAACCCAGAAGTTTTCTAACCCAAAACATGGCACAAAATGTTTACCAGTAATAACAAACTCGGTCATTACAACAGATATCAATTTACCCATTATTCAACCTCGAATGATCAAACCCGAAATTACAGAAAAATAAAGAAAGAAAGTGTAGTACCTGAATCCTAAAACAAGTGAGTGTACTTGTACTGTATGTCCCTCTCGGTTTCCCTAGTGGCCTCCTCAACCGAACGATGCTTCCATTGAACTTTACCATACTAATCACCTTTGCCCTTAATTTTCGGGCATCTCGATCAAGAATCAAAATCGGTTCCTCTTCATAATGAAGATCCTTATCAAAAAGCACCTCATCTCTCCATCCCCATGGTATCGCTTTAGCATGGATACATGGAATACCATATGGAATCCCGACAACCTAGGCGGCAGTTCTAACTTGTAGGCCACTGGCTCCACAATTTCAAGAAATTCAAACGGACTGATAAATCAGGGGATGAGCTTGCCCTTCTTACCAAACTGCATAACTCCCTTCATTGGTGACACTTTCAATAAAACCTGTTCACCAACCTGAAATTCCATGTCCCGGACCTTGCAATCCGCATATTCCTTCTGCCTGCTTTGGGCAGCTAGTAACTTGTTTTGAATGCCTCTTACTTTTTCTTGTGTCTCCTAAACCAAGTTTACACCCAGAGGCTTTACATTGCCTTCCTCAAACTACCCAATTGGTGATCTACAGCCTCTCCCATACAATGCCTCGATTGGTGCCATGTCAATACTGGAGTAGTAGCTGTTGTTGTACGAGAATTCACACAATGGTAGGAACTGGTCCCAATGACTGCCGAATTCAATCACACATGCTCTCTGCATGTCCTCCAACACCTGGATCGTCCTCTCTGACTGACCATCAGTCTGAGGATGGAATGATGTACTAAAAGTGAGTTGTGTATCCAACTCTTCATGCAACTTACCCCAGAACTTAGAGGTGAACTATGTACCCCTGTCTGAAATGATTGACAGTGGTACTCCATGTAATCTCACAATCTCCTTCACATAGATCTTAAGACAATTGCTGCGAATTATAGTCTATCCTGACCAAAATAAAATGAGCTGACTTGGTCAGCCTGTCAATAATGACCCACCACGAAATCCATGGCTATTCTCTCCCACTTCTACTCTGAAATGGGCATTCTCTGAAGTAGTCCTGCAGGTCTCTGGTGCTCATACTTTACCTACTAGCAATTTTGTCACTTAGACACAAAATCAGCTATGTCCCTCTTCATCTCGGGCCACCAGTAAAGCTGTCTCAAATTCCTGTACATTTTAGTCATACCCGGATGAATTGAGTACCACAAACTATAACCCTCTGCCAAAATATTCGGTATTATAACATCAACCCGAGGAACACAAATCCTCCCCTTGAAATTTAGTCCCCCGCCAGCATCCAACGTGGCATCCCTGGACCCCCCAGATATTACCTTACCTCATAGCTTATTCAGTTGCAGATCTTGAAACTGCTTGGCCCTTATATCCTCTATGAAAGTGGCTTTAACCTCAACACTGTCCAATACCCCACCTCATTCTGAAATACCCAAGTGCATGAACTTGGACTCCAATGCCTAAATTTCCCTTGCTAGTGGTCGTTTGGGCACCCCTAAACAAGTCAAACTGCCCATGTTAACTGTCGTCCAGCTCAATGCGTCTGCCACCATATTAGCCTTACCCGGATGGTATTGAATAGTCACATCATAGTCCTTCAATAACTCCATCCACCTTCTCTGCCTTAGATTCAAGTCCTTCTGAGTGAAAACATGTTGCAGACTGCGATGATCAGTGTACACCTCACACTTGACACCATAGAGATAGTGTATCCAAATCTTGAGTGCAAACACCACCACTGCCAACTCAAAATCATGAGTCGAATAGTTCCTCTCGTGAACCTTCAACTGCCTAGAAGCGTATGCTATCACATTCCTATCCTGCATCAACACAGCACCCAAACCTGAATGTGAAGCATCACAGTAAATAATAAAGTTTTTACCTTCAACTGGAAAGGACAAAATAAGAGTCGTGGTCAGAAGTGTCTTGAGCTTTTGGAAGCTCTCCTTACACTTGTCGGACCACACAAACGGTACCTCTTTCTGAGTTAGCCTTGTCAAGTGAGTAGCAATAGATGCAAAATCCTTGATGAACTTCCGGTAGTAACCTGTGAGCCCAACAAAACTCCTCACCTCAGTCATAGATCTAGGTCGGACCCAACTCTTGACTGCCTCAATTTTCTAGGGATCTACCATTGCCCCCTTTACTGACACTACATGCCCCAAGAACGCAACTTAAGTCAACCAAAATTCACACTTGGAGAACTTCGCATAAAGCTTTTGATGTCTCAATATCTCTAACACAACTCGGAGATGTTCAGCATGCTCCTCCCTACTCTTGGAGTAGATAAAAATATAGTCAATAAAAACAATGACAAAAAAATCCAAATATGACTTAAATACCCCATTCATTAAGTTCATGAATGTTGCCGGCACATTAGTCAACCCAAACGACATCACTAAGAACTCGTAAGGAATATCCTCAGGCCTAATTTTAAACTGATGATACCCTGACCTCAAGTCAATTTTCAAAAACACCGACGCACCCTGTAACTGGTCAAACAGATCATCGATACGGGGTAAAGGGTACTTATTTCGGATGGTAACCTTGTTCAACTGCTTGTAATCTATGCACATCCGCATACTACCATCCTTCTTCTTTACGAACAATATTGGAGCACCCCAAGGCGAAGCATTGGGATAGATAAATCCCTTATCTAGGAGTTTCTAAAGCTGAGTCTTAAGTTCCCTTAACTCTGTCGGAGCCATTTGATATGGAGGAATGGAAATTGGGTGAGTGCCCGGCTCTAGGTCAATACAAAAGTTAATATCCCTGTTCGGAGGCATACTAAAAGAATCTTCTGGGAACACCTCTCGAAACTCTGAAATAACTGGAACTGACTCAATAGATGGGGAATCCACACTATCATCCTGGAGATGAGCCAAAAAGGCTAAACACCCTCTTCCCACTATCTTCCTAGCCTGAACAAATGATATAATCTTGACCGGCTTAGGCCTGTAAACACCCTCCCACTCTAGACTATCCTTACGTGGAATCTCTAGAGCCACAGTCTTGGTGTTACAATTTAACACAACATGATAAGGGGATATCCAAGTCATGCCCAAAATGACATCGAAGTCAACCATGTCCAGAATTACAAAATCTACCCATGTATGCAACCCCACAAACACAACAAAGCAATCACGATACACGTGAGTCACAATCACAAACTCTCCCACTGGGGTAAAAACATGGATAGGGGAATCAAGGTTATCACATATTTAGTCCAAACCCAAAGCAAACTTCATAGACACATAAGAATAAGTAGAACCTGGGTCAAAAAGCACAGAAGCCATCCTATTACAGACTAGAGTTATACTTGTGATCACCGCGTCTGATTCCTCAGCCTCAGACCTCTTTAGGAATGCGTAACACTGAGCCCGATCATCAATCCGAGCTACTTCCCTTCCTGGTTGCGCCCTGCCCCTGCCTGCACTGTCATTCCCCCTGTCTCCCCGCCCTCCCTGAAAGTTACCTCGCCCACCTTGTGGACGACCTCTAGCATGACCACCTCTACCTGCCAGGACCACAGCCTTAGACTGCTAATGAACCTGATTACCAGTATGCTGTGAGGGCATTCCCTCTTAAAGTGGCCCAGATCACTAGAATGGAAGCAACCACGGTCAAGTGTAGGCCTGCTGACAGTTGTGTAAGAAGCTCCCTGGCCTCTAGGAGCTGGAAACTGCTGATTAGCTCCCTGACGACTACCCGTAGCAGCTGGCAGAGCTGACTGAATAGGACGGGCTGTGTATACCTGCTGATTCTGGCCCCTGGAGTATGAACTACCATAATTTCCCTTATTCTGGGCCTTCTTGGCTAATGCCTTAGCCTGTCCCGATTGCTTGACCCCTTCTAATTTCTTAACATAATCCATCACTGCATTAAAGCCCTTACCTGAAGAATTCATGTGCACAGACAGTACCTGTAGTTTAGTGTTCATGCCCTTCACAAGCAATCGGACCCTCTCCACCTCTGAACCCAACAACTAAGTAGCGTAACGAGACAAAGCATGGAACTTAGCCTCATAAGCAGAGACTGACATGCTTCCCTGTTCCAGATGCAAGAACTCATACTTCTTTCTGTCTCTCAAAGTACGAGGTACATATTTCTCTAAGAAGAGAACATGGAACTCCTCCAAAGTCAAGGCAGGAAATGTCGATGGTTTGCACTCTACCTGAGACCTCCACAATTGCTTAGTGTCACCCTGTAGCTGAAATGTGACAAACTCAACCCCATGTTGATGTACGATACCCAACTTATGAAACCTTTCATAGCAATCCAAGATGAACTCATAAGTATCTTCCCTATCAGTACCCTGAAACGTAAGAGGTTTCAGCTTGAGAAATTTGATCAGCATCTCATGTTCATTTTCTGTCATTACCGGACCAAGCATTGGCCTGAAGAAATCACCGGTGCCTGAAGTTGTATCCATCCCAGGAGCTGTAGTGACCGATGGATGAGTGCCCAGAGCCTGATTTGCAAAACCCTCAGGGATGGCTCCGGCACCAACCGAACCACTCAAGAAGTTCCAAGACTGCTGAAATGCCTCGAGCGTCAAAGGGGAAAGGCATGTACCTCCAGCTGGTGCTACCTCCGCCTGCGCCTCACCATCCTCAGCAACAACCTCCACTTCTTCGACAACATGTTCCTGAGGTGGGGTACGGGTTGCTTCTCGTACTCCTGTAGCAGCTTGAGCTCCACTCCTGGAGGGTGTGGCTCTACCTCGTCCTCTTCCCCTTCCCCTGCCTCTACCACCGACAGCTGGGCCCGCTGCTCTAGCTCCGTTGCTCCTAGTATTAACCATTTGCGGACAGAAGAGTGAATGAGTCAGATACCAATTTGTATCACCAGATACCAATTGGAATCAAGTTATAGCACGAAGGAAGAAAGAAAAGAGTTTTTCCTAAAGTCCTATAGCCTCTCGAGGACAAGTACAGACGTCTCTGTACCATTCTGCAAGACTCAACTAGACCCGATTTATTACGATGAGATCAACGAACCTAGGGCTCTGATATCATCTTTGTCATGACCCAGACCGCCATGAGTGGCACTCACCCAACCCTCGGGTCAGCGAACCATTACTTTCCCGAATTTAACCGTTCTAACAGCACAAAACCAATGTGCAAAAAGTAAACTAGCAATCAATATCAATAAAACAACTCTATTATAATAACCCTGCAGAAAATCCCCCCTAGAATCTGAAAGTCAACGTACCAAAACACTACCAAAACTAGAGTACGGGGATGCAACCCCAAAAAAGAAATAGTTTAAGCCCAAAACAAGTGGACTACAACTTCAAAAGATAGAAATCAAGGCAGCTCGACCAAAGCAGTTCACCCTTGACGTCTGAAAGCGTTGGGGACTATAAGTGAGGTCGCGTGTCAACCGTTGAAAGATCGCTTGTACTCACAAAAGAAAAACAAGTGCAGTATTAGTACACAACCACCGTGTACTGGTAGGATCATCAGCCAGTTCCAAATAAACAGTTAATGAACAGTACAACAAATCAAATAAGAGTACAAGAACACATGTAACAAGTCAACCGGCATCCCTAGACTACAACTATCTCCTTAGCTTGTTCCCACATGTAATCCACTTTTATCACCATGATCAACAATCAAGTATAATAATTAAACAACCCTTTTTATATATCCCGGACCCATCTTGGGATCTCCTCTAAACAACACCTAAGTGTTAAACATGCAACCCGGTCTACATCAATACCAACTAAAAATCAGATATAACAATAACCCGGCTTCTCAAGGACCATAAACAATTATTACATTTCAATAACACAACCCGATCAACTCAGGAGACCCACGATTCAATGCACAGTGCAATAAAGTAAACCCGTACTAGGCGTGGTACCCGAGCCAACCAGTTAGTATTTTCCGTACCAGACGTGGTACCTGAGTCAACCGTTAGTATATCCCGTAACAGGCGTGGTATCCGAGCCAACCGTTAGTATACCCATACCAGGCATGGTACCCGAGCTAATCAAATGTCAACCAATCCACAGTAACAAACAATGAACAATCAACTTGTAAACCAATCAAGCAAAATACACAGTTCAATTCACCAGACTGTTAAACATGACCATTAGACATTATTAAATCATTCCCTGAGCAATGCAAACATCATACAGTTACTTAGATAAGAGTACACAAACATACAAGGTATACAGGAATCAATAACCATCACCTACCTCGAAATGATCCAAAGCTCTACTCAACCCGAGTTTTCCCGTTCTCCGAAATTCTTGCTTGTTCTTGGGCTAAAACAATATACAAGTACTGAATTAATAAACATGGCCTATACATTACTCGGATTACACCAAATCCCAAACCCCAGGCCAACCATGATCATCCCACCATTTTTTCGGGCTTTTCCACCATTAATTCTCCTAGTTCTACCATTTTTCATGGATATAATTAGAGAATTAAAGTCACATGATCATAATACAGTACTTTTAACCATACCCAAGGACTTCCACACCTAGAATCTCTCTCCTTCCTCGGATTCTACCATCCCTAAGTCATACCCAATCTTTTTCCAAGTCTACCCCTAGAAATTATATAGCGTAGGAAAAGTAGTACGGAGCCTGGGGAGTAGAAACCTTACCTTAGGGAAGAAAAACAATGCAAAACGGAGGAAAATCGCCTGGAATCGCCCTAGCCCTTCTTCCAAACGTGTTTGTGAAAATTGAATGTTTTGGAGAATGTTCCTGCATTAAATCCCGTCGAGTCTGCTATAGCGGTCCGCTCTGCTATAGTGGTACCGCCGTAGCGGAGTCGTCCGCTATGGCGGAGGCTGACGTCATTGACTTCTGCTGTAGCGGTATTTTCTCCGCTACAGCGAAGGTCGTTATGGTGGAGTGTCAACCGCCGTGGCGGTTGATACGGAACAAAACGTCGTAAAGTCCCCAAAATTGGTTCATTTTACAACACACTTATTTTTCTGACGTTCTGGAACAACTCCTTCGCGTGAACCTCGATTCCGGGAGTTTCACTTACCCAAATTCGATTCTGAAAAGTCCTCTGAACTCCTTTATGCCTTGGCTAACTGAAAAACTATCTCAAATCAAGACTCCCTTCTCAATCCTTACCCGGATTTCCCTAGATCATATCTCGCTCCTAAACCGGCCGAGACTAGCCTAGCCCAGAATTTTCAACTCCCAAACCCGAAAGTTTTCTAACCCGAAACTTGGCACGAAATATTTACCCGTAACGACGAACCCGGTCGTTACAGTTAGAGTAGGTTAGTGTCCCACATTGGTTGGGAAATTGGCTGATTGCATTCTTATATGGATTTGGACAATTCTCCCCTCATGAGCTAACTTTTAGGGTCGATTTTGGCCTAGATGTCATATCATTACCGTAGTTTATTTTTATACAGACAATAGCAACAGCGGCCTAAATAGAACTCAGCCTTGCGAATACCATCTAGCCCAAAACAGATAGTTGATGAAGTTGAGGAAGCTCAGCACTGCTAGTAACCAATAGAAAAGATCAAGTCTGTCTTTATTGAAATTGTTGTCACTGAGCCAGCCACCATGAGAGGACAGTGAAGTGATCCTATTCACAATGGAAACAACAAGCACTGAACTTAAGTAAAAACCAAATGAGTATGAGCAATAAGTAATGGCTGTTGAAAATGATTGCATTCCTCTTACGGATTGTTTATAGAAGAACTCAATTAGGCCAACTGCAGTGCACATCTCAGATACCCCGAATATCAAGAACTGTGGTGTGATTCAAAATATTGATATTGTCTTGTTTGAGTTCACTGCAGCATTTCTCCTTTTATATTCCATAACCGCTGCTGATATCATGGAGAAAGTTGCGATGAATACGTTGCAATGGTGTGACACCAGAGTCATGACCGGTGATTTTTCGAGCGAAAGGGACAAATAACATGTCGTAGAGAGGGACTATGAAGATTAGCATTATGTATGGAATTGCTTGAAGGGAAGCTGGAGGGATGTGGAAGCTCTTGGTCAGCTTAGTATTCATACAACTTCCTTGTTGGACTGAAAATGTTTGAGAACTATAGTACAAGCAAAGATAGGAATAACTGAAATAAGGATCTTCACTTGTTCCACTTGGGTTACTGTGCAAAGTTTACATACACTCTCCTTTGTGTTATTTCCATCTTGCACTTTGATGCAAGCTTTGTCCAAGAACCTGAAAAGGTTGCTCTACAATAGCGAGCTAGGATTACCAAAATAAGAAGAAATTCTTATTCTCCATAGGCTTTTAATTAATGCCAAAATATCATTATGACATAAAAAGAAATATGTATTAATTAAATAAAGCTTGTGGTCAGTGACAAAACCAACTAAGCATATCACTGCTAATAACGAGTATAGTATCATAAATAATACTCCCTCCGAACTAATTTTTGTAGCACCTTTCGATTTCGAAATTCAAACAAATTTATCTTTTACCTTAATTTTTTCATATATCTTTTAATATTTTTGAATTGTCAAGCATTGTGACTTATAGTATTTTTTATGTAGTTTTCAAAAATATTTAAAAAATTGAAAAATTTGAAGATTCTATGCCCAAATTCACAGTCGAAATTAAACTGTTTGACTCACGAAATTCGTATTGTTCCAAATAAATTAGGACAGAGGGGAGTATTAATCCCTCGGTCCCAATTTATGTGAACTATTTTTTTATTAGTTTGTTAAAAAGAATAATATATTTCTATATCTGAAAATAATTTAACT
Source organism: Jaltomata sinuosa (assembly GCA_003996215.1). Lineage (NCBI taxonomy): Eukaryota > Viridiplantae > Streptophyta > Magnoliopsida > Solanales > Solanaceae > Jaltomata > Jaltomata sinuosa. Next base: position 111,963 of record QJPP01002429.1, on the reverse strand, counting down.
TGAACTTCACATTTTACGTACGTACCCATAATGATAAGTTTTTCTAGCCAAACAAAAATTATGGCATGTTTAAGATCACAAGTTTCAAAAGTTCTAAACCACACAATTGTAATGATATATTTCAGATCACAATTAGTTTGAAAAATATTAATTTCTCTTTTAAATTTAATGCTGATTTTTTTTTATATTCTTGTAGAACATTTTGTACATATGTACCTGAATTGATTGGTGTGACGAAGAATGGCAATATCATCAGACATGGTGGCAATACTATTAGGACCCTTGATTGAGTGGCTCCCATGAAGCATTCGTGCATCAGATGGACACACTTCCTTTCTCTTAAAAAATGCAGCCACAAAAACCTGCATTTATTAAAAAAAAATAAGCAGTATCACTACCACAAAAAAGTGTTTTAGTGGCATTTGTTTTGTGGCAATTAACTAATTGTCGTTAATTTAATTCTACAGACAAAAAAACATTAGCGGCATTTGAATATATGCCATGAAATAATGCTTTTTTACTTGATAATTAAAAGCCTATTTTTGGTAATGAATTTCATTCTCCCTCCGACTTCTACCCTGTAAAACCTTCATTGTGCCCTAACCATCACCGAAGCAGACCAATCTCTCCCTCATAGATGCTGATGCCCTAATTCATCTCTCTCACCATCACCGACCAGTCACTAGGTAATCTTTCTCGATCCCTTTTCCTTTTGGTTTCGATTTTCTTCACTGTTGATGGCCTTTCTACTCATGAAATGGAAAGCTGAAGTGTGTGCGTGTTGATTCTGTGTTTGTAGAGTGTAGAAGAAGATCCCCTTTTTGCGTTGCCGATACTCCTGTTTGCAGTTTTTCTCAATTTATTGGTTTTGCTCTAATTTTGATATTGAAAGCTTCGAAGATTTGACCTGTGCGTTCTCTTTTTCTCGTTTTCTCGCCTTGTCGATCGATTTTGAGATTTGTATTCTATTTTTTTCAGAGAAATTTTCTACGGTAATTTTGGAGCAGAAGGCTCTGATAGGCTCGTCTCCAATAGAGAAGCTCCAGCTATTGGAGATACAATTTTCATCAAGGTTTTTAATTATCGCACTTTTTTGGAGTTTTTCCTAAATTTTGAGTTATTAGGGTTTCTATGTGGATTATCTGATTTGAATAAGGTTTACATGGAAGATAACTTTGCTAAAATTAATTTTTTTGGTTGCCTAGGTTAACTTCTTAATTGTTTTATTATGTATTGGTGAATCTGGTAAATTTGAGAGATATGTTGTCTTGGGCAATGCGGTATTTGATCCACTGTTGTGTCAATTTGATCTACAGAGAAGTTAACAAGTACTTCGTAGTGTTCAGAATGTCTAGTTGAGTTGAACTGCAATTTGAGCAGAGATACATTGCTTACTAGTTGGTGCTCGTCCAATGTTGGTTGAACTAAAAGCTTTACCTCAGGAAGAAACTAAATTGAATCCTATATCGTGGGGCTTTTTTCGTTTGTATTGTAATACTGTTATTTTTTGCTCGATAAAAACTTTAATTATAGGGGCATAAAATGGAAATTTCTCTCAATCGTGCATGCTTATTTTGTTGCGTCAAATTGTATCAGGGATACTACTGGTGGTTCCATTAAATTTGGCTATAACTCCAGCGAGGATGAGGATACTACAAGATCCTCTTGTTGGACCTGAATGTAGGGCACTAGGGCTATGTTCGAGGAAGGGGAAGTAGATGACAGACTCTTGATTACCTTATTTCTAACCATGGAACACCTACGAGAAAACTCGTCATGGAAGCTGTAAGTATTAAATTATTCAGTGTTCATTCTTAGGTAGAGACTTAGTGTATTTTGGGGTGGCAATAATTGCTAAAAGGCAACAGGTACTTTGATATGCTTCCGACCACATTCGAAAATCCACTTTGGTTTTCTGACGATGAGCTTTTAGAGCTTAAAGAAACCACATTGTATCTTACTACTCAATTGCAGGTATAGTTTCTTAATATATGACATACTTTTAATCTAAAATGGCTTTTCCATTGCTTCTTCAAAAGTTTGTGAAAACATCCCCATTGTTCTCTGTGGAAACAAAGTTGATGACAAGAACAGGCAGGTTAAGGCAAAGCAAGTTACCTTCCATAGGAAGAAAATTTTGCAATACTATGATTTCTCAGCAAAGAGTAAACATTTGCAATTTCTCTATCTATCTTCCAAGTTACTTGTCATCTGTGTCTAGTTTTGGAATTTATTTATGGTAAATCCCTTGTGATGTTGTTCTTAAACTACTAATAGCGTCTCCTATGAGTTGGATCTCATTTGAGAAATGAATTATTTGAACAAATACTGAACCTATAGTTTTTCACTGCTTTTTCTTGGGGGATTGTGTGCTGCATTTCATTTGTTCGCCTGTTATACCTTTCGCAATCCCCATTTTTACAAACTGCTCGCTTGTTATACGGTTCCTATGTTTATTTCATAATGCTCACTAGTTCCTTACACCAACCCTTCATACATTGTGATTTCATTTGCATGAGAGTTTAGTAGGTTACATAGGTTCTCTTCTTCATATTATTAATTATGTGTAGTTCTTTTGTCTTGTTGCAGCAAGTCAGTAAGGAAATATGGAAGAGAAGGATGAGATAGCGAAGGATGTCACATAAGTAGTTCCTTTGCTGAGATCTTTCTTGGTACTCTTTACGTCTTCTTTTGTTAGAATCAACTCATCTCATTTTATTGTCTTCACAATATTGTAGCTTAGTGGAAACACCTGATGGTCCTGTTTTATCATTTGTTTCTATGTTACTTGGCTGGTGTAGCTAGCTAGATATATCACTACCAGAAAAATGTTGTAACTTAAGTGTGATACCTATCCCCTTAAGGAGGGAATTTATAGTTTTGCCTCTCCAGACTATAGAGAAGGCTTCAGGTCCTCCCTCGCGAGCATTCTAATGTTAGCTCATCTTTTTTCCCTTGTCTAATAATAATTGTTCAAGTAGTGCTTGGAATTGTTTATAGATTTCAATTGCTTTGCAAATTAAACTTGTTCTTTGTTGTTGTATAGTTCTATATAAGAATCGTACAGGAGAATGAGGAGAAAATTAGAAGATGTTGAGCATCATTTTCTTTTAATCCCTATTGGAATGCAACCTGACATATTTATAATTTATGTTTCTTTACTTTGCATTAACTCAATTGCTAAATTATTATGTGATGAAATTATTACCGACAATAAGCCCAGCAATAACATTAATTGCTGCAAGAGTGTCAATATAAGTTTACCAGAGCATCCTGCATATTAGACTTGACATATGTTTGATACTTTATCAGCATAAGATCATCCATTTTCCAGCATAAGCTCAAAAAAGATTTTGAAATGGTAGTATAGTTCATAGATATTGAACTAATTATAGTACTCATATAAAGTTTGCAGGAAAAATTACAGTACAGAAAATTTGTTACATTGGCAAAACACTTATTCTTGTTGTGCCCATTCTTTAAAACATTATGAGAATCTCTCCTATTCTGGCAGTGGCAGGGCTATTCAAAAGGAGCTATGAGATGGACTACAGAAATAGCATGGATGGTTGCTAATGTAAATGGGAAGGTTGTTGCTGGTCAAATGTTTCGCATTGTACTAGCTGATTGTGTGTATTTATTGTAGCAAGAGAGGAAGAATAGAGTTTTCCAAGGGAAGAGTGGAACTCCAAATGTGATCACTAGGTTGATTGTCCAACAAGTTGTTGCTCGGGGTGGTATAAATCCGAGACTGACTTCTAGAATTGATGAGCTAAATTTTTATCCTCGATAGTGCTTAAATTTGCTACTCGTAGAGATTGTGGGATGTTGTAGTTTTCACCTGGAGCTTGGGACTTATGTCCAAAACCAGTTTTTATTTGTGTTGTACAAAAACTTAGTTTTGGTATATAAAAATTTTTGCTTATTAGTAATTTTTGTGATTTTAATGAAGCACAATATTTTAATATTGTGCATTTGTCAATTTGTGGGCAATTTTACTACTAATAAGGTGTCATTAATGGCAATGAGAGATGTAAATTCTAGGTAGTTTTAGAGGCAATTGTTATTGCCGTTAAATAAAGGGAAAATTAGACAGAATGTCAGCCCATCAAATTTATTTACACCCAAAATAGCCCACTTTAAAAAAACACCCATTTATTACATGAATTGGCCATTTGGCCATATTAATTTGCAAGTTCTTCGCTGCATTCCCTTCTTATTTCTTCTTTTCTTGCGTTCTCTTCTTTTTCTTCTTTTTTTTGATGGGTATGAATTGATTGGTAAATAGTAAAGAGAAGGCTAAGAAAATGAACTATTGTACGCATAAAACTGACATCGCTAGTTTGAGAAGAAGACATTAAACTGAATATGATACCGCACCAAATTACTACTAAACTAAGATAATTTCTCTTCTTCTTCTTTTCCATTAATTGTTTCTTCTCCAAATTAAACGTTCTTCTTCGATCCTTCTTCTTCTTTCCTTCCTTCCCCGTTCTTCTTCTTTTTCTTCCATTATGTTTTCTGGACAAATATGGAAAAGATAATAAAAAGAAAAAAAAGAAAAAAAATTGTGATTGAAAAATCTTGATGGAGCTTCGTCATTACTGGTCGGAGCTGAAGATTATTGGTGCCCACCGGAGTTGTGATGTAATACTATTGTTGGAGCTCTAGTTCGTTGATTCCGATGAAGCAACAATGTGGGTCTCGTCGTGATCACTAGTTACACGAGGAGTTCTTATTCAATCTTGGAATCTTCTGTACATATATGATGCTGTGACTAAAGCTTTCATCGATGAGTTATTTAATGCGATTAGAGTGTTTGTTGTGACACCTTTCGAGACTTGTTTCAGCTCAAAAGGATGTTGGTAGCACGAGGGTTGGACCAGTTGTTCCTGTCATTGATCTTGTGTTGCAAACTACAGAGTTTATTGGAGGATTTTTGGTGCAAATTCAATGGTGAAAGTTAGCCAAGATCAAATTGTAGAAGATTTTAGCTTATCTCTTTCGTTCTGCCAAACTATATTTGCCAATTTCAACTTCACAACTAAGGCTTAAAAAGCTGCCTTTTACCCTTTTCCCCCTTCTAGAATTATTATATAAAAGAGAAAAGAAACAAATAAGGTTGAACCTTATGATTAATTATTTACAATATCGATACACGTTTATACATTATTTATATAATATTGATAAATATTTATACACCAATTAAGTATCATTTATACAATATTGATACATGTTTATACACCATTTATACAATATCGATAAACGTTTATACATCACTTATACAATATTGATACATTACATAACTTTTATACAATATCGATACATTACATATACATGCGGCTACTTTTTTTGAAATTTTTTTTGTGGCTAGTTCATTTTTGGGCTATTTTTTTTGTAAAGAAAACTTAGCTATATTTATTGTAAACTAATTACTTTATTGTACATATTTGAAATTATCCCTTAAATAAATGCCACTAAAATTGAGACCTTTTAGCAGCAATAGTTGATATCTATACTGTCACTCTTTCTAAATGCCACTAAAACCTTTAGCGACATTGGATCCAATGACAATTAACTTAATATCGGTAAAAGCTTTAGCGGCAATATAAATTGTCGCTAAAATGCATATTAAATGCCATTAAAAACCTTTATTGTTGTAGTGGTAATTCTCAATAAAAAGAATTTATTCTCCTTCTATTATCTTCTTCTCTTTTTTTTTTTTTTTTTTTGGGGGGCGGGGGTGTGTGGAGAGATTACTAGCTAGTAGATGATACATGAAAGGTGCCAAATCATCACTCAAATGTATAATATGGACACCTTAACGATGATAAGCTCTTCTGTAAAACATGAACAGAAGACAACACTTGGACTTTATTCAAATTATTTAATTTTATTTTAGTGTTTTACTATTTTTATTGTATGTCGTCAGCGAAAGAAAACAAGATTGCATTCATAATCAACAGAAATCATAACACATTACTGTTGTAAAGATCCAAAAAAAATTTAGCATAAACAAAGTACTAGAATTAAGTCCATTTATAATGAAAAAATCTTATATGTGACCAAGTATTATAAAAATACTTCAACACAATTGTAATGACCTTCCAGGTTATTTTTCAGTTTTCATGCGTTTTCAGCATTTTGAGCTTTCCCGCAGTCGCTGCAGGTCATTTATGACTTGTCGGAACTGACGGTTCAATTTCCGGACTGTTCGTTTGTGTTTTAGAGAAGTTTTCCTGTTTTAGAACTCTTAAGGTTGAAAGGATTGACTTTTATCAATATTCGGAGTAAACAGGCTCGGATGAGAATTTTGTTAGTGCCGTTAGCTCCGGAGCATAGACTTTAAGCTAGTGGGACCTTTGTTTCGGGTCCCGAGGCTTCCGGACTCTTTTTGGGCTATGAATTATTTTTTTGCTAAAATGAAGTTTGTGGGTGTAGGACCCATTTTTCATCAAAACAATCTTCATTGGGAATTTCATTAATTTCGTTGAGTTCAAAATATTACTTTTAGTTGGGTAGCATATTTGGTTTGTGTTCATGGAGTTCTGAACGAATCTCAAGGGTCCATCCGGTGAAATTTTAATCTTAATGCATTGTTGGTTTTCAGTTGCTGGTACAGCTAAAATTTATTCATCACGATCACGAAGAAGACCATCACGATCGCGTGGCTGACCATCGTGATCACGATGAGTTAGCCAGCTTGTTCATTGCGATCACGAGGGTTTTTTGTCGCGATCACGATGAAGAAATCCCTGACAATATATATATCTTTCCTTCGTTTTTAATTCATTTCAACCAAAAAATCCATCATTTTTGAGAGCTCAAAGCTCCAATATTACTGAGGGATCATTAAGTAAAGCTTAGAATTGTTGGGTCCTCGTCCGTGACTATTTTTCCACGTCATATTCGTAAGTTTCCAGCTCCAATTTTGTGTAATTTCATTCTTAAATCTTGAATCATTCTTGGACTTTTTGGGTTGTCTTGGGCTCGAATTGATGGAGGATTATGCCTAAATTTTGAGCATGTGATCCTTGTTCCACGAGGGACGTTGTGGCAAAAAAAAATTGTTCTGTAAAGCGGGCCCTGAGGGTCAGTTTGGACCTGATTTTGACTCGAAAGTTCGTATATCAATATGGATTTATTTTTATCGTCTTGACACCTAGATTATGGTTTTGATACCACAGCAGTAGTCGGGGACTTCTCGGGGGAGATAGACTCCGGTTTTATGGATTGTGCGTGCGTGCTCAGCTTTCAGGTAGGTTACGACTTACCTTCTTTTAGACTCAGCTCATTTAAGTTATTTGTATTGTAGTCTGCTAATTATTGGGAGGATATTGTGATTTGGCTATGATGATTAGGTGATTACGATTTTTATAATTGATATAGGTTCTTTAGCTTAGAGTTGGGTTGGGGTCCTTAGTTGTCACGACCCAACCTATCGGGCCGTGCGGGCGCCTACTCTATGCACCTAGATAGACGAACCCTTACCACCCGTCCAACAGGTAAATGTGGAAAAACTCAAGTATAACCATAAACCTTCATTTTGATACATGAAAATCTTTACAGCCTTTTATTCAGGAAAACTCCTTTATGAAGAAATACAATACAGACCGTTTTACATTTTTAAAACACCCTTCCTAGGACCTAGTCTAAACAGGTACAAGAGCTACTACAAGATGATGCAAAAATGAAGAAGACGTACCTCCCACCATAGAAGCAAGAAGTAGGAGCTGTTGGAGAATCACCGTCATCCAGAACCTGTGAAACATCACCAATCCTGCAACCAGACTATACCCAAAAAGGTATCGCAAGAGTAAAATCAGTACAAACACACGTACTGGTAGGCATCATCGGTCGACCCGAATCCACTCATACCATCATATAAGAAAATTAGGGAAAGCATTAAAATAACCAATATAGTTCCATCCTCCAACATCCTCTTTTCTAACTAAAATCCAAACCTCAACCCTTCTTGTTCCTTTCGCTGCCAACTCCCTCACTCTCACAACTTTTCAAGTCACCTTATCCCTTAGACTTCCCAAGTCACCTTGTCACCTAGACTTCCTAAGTCACCTTGACATTACCCTGCATTTACGCCCATACCCGGACTTACATTCCCTTAACCTAGTCAACCACTATGATTCGACAACCCGGAGTAAACCCCACTACTTAGTGACATAGACTACACCCATCGTACCACCGCTTACTAGTACAAGACTGCCCCAATGACCCCCAGGGCCATACCCTACAAGTAACCACATCTAACATTATAACCAGACCACAAGTCTCTTCCTTAGCTTATCAACCGCATGAGATTCACCTTTATAACCGTGACCAACAATCAATGATACAATAAACATTCCCTTTTATACAGCCCAGACCCTCCTTGGGATCCCCCTAACAACTCCTAAGTGTTAAACAGGAAATCCAGTCTATACCAAGACCAAACTCACAGATCAATTGTAATAACCCGGCCTCTCAAGGACCATATACACAATCACAAATCATAAACACAACCCGGTCTACTCAGAGAACCATTAGTAAAATGCAACAATATAATAAAGTATACCTGTACCAGGCGTGGTACCCGAGCCAACCAGTCAGTATTTCTCGTACCAGGCGTGGTACCCTAGCCAACCATTAGTATTACTCATACCAGGCGTGGTACCTGAGCCAACTGTTAGTATTATCCCATACCAGGAGTGGTACCCGAGCCAACCAAATATCACATAAATCCACAGTCACAAACAATGAACAAACAACACTTGTAAACCAACAAGCAATAACACCTAGTTCATTTCACCAGACTGAAAACAGGAATTTGGGACATTCTTAAATCATTCCCTAAGCAATGCAAGCCATACAAATACTTAGACCCAAGAACACAAACATACAATGAATACATGAATCAATAACCATCACCTACCCTTTCCCCGGGTACATAACTTAGCCCTGACTCCCGTCCGAAGACTAAATCCCGTTCACCCTTTATAAGCATATCTTAGTAACTACATTGATTCCGAACCCTTTTCATAGATAGTGCAGTGTGGACAACCACCCCTTAACCTTGATGATTCAGCCACTCATTATTATTCTACTCGTATGCCCGAACCTTGTCTAGGAATTCTCTATTTTTATTACCCATTTAGTTACCCAAAGAAATTCCCAATTTCCCGAACCTTCCCAACATTCCAGTCCATGAAATCATATCATTTCACCATACCGAGACAACATGAACAACCCAAAAATATATTTCATCTTCCCACCGTTCAATTCAAGCAATTCCTAGTTCACACATAACCAACACCGAATCTACCAGACTCTGTGCCCGGAGGCCTATTCGTGGATTCTCCTTTTCAACTATAGAATAAGTACAAATGCAACAGGTCTATCTACTCAAAAGTGACAACCTAGCCTACCTGGACGTCACGCAGCTGCAAAGTTGCATTTTCCGACTCTGTGAAGGCGTTCCCGGCTAGATGACGATCCTGGAATCTGCTTTTGTGCATCCCTTCAGCAATAATTCCTCCTCCCCATGGTTCCCAAGTCTTGGAGCAGCATAGGAGGGTTTTGGAGAAATCCTCGTATGTTCCCCAACTGAGGAGGAGAAATCTTTTATTAAAATCTCGTTCTGAGGCTACTGCCTCCCGTCATTCTGCTATAGAGGATGACCTTCCGGCATAGAGGTGCCTCTATAGCGGATAAAATACCACTATAGCGGAGTGACATCAACCTAGATGATTTTTAAAAATCTAAAATTTTCCATCATGTCACCCCACTTAATACTGAAAATATTTTAATTCATTTTTGAAATTTCATGACATCGTGGTTCTTGAAATAACGACGGATCTGGTCGTTATAATAGATACCAATTTACCCATCGTTCATCTTCGAATGATCCCAAAATCAATAAAATAAAATAAAACTAGCCCTGGACCCTCATTGTCCCCAAATGACCGCGTAACATACGAACCTACGCGAATTACCAATTGTCTCTCGATTAGTCACACTGATTTGAAGGAAAATAGATAATCCTTCTCCCTCGGAGAACCTTTGAATTACCCACAAAAATTTACACGTGACTTTTTCGAGTACTCAAGGAATCTGGGTCTCGGATAATGTTGGAGCAAAGGATTTTGAAAATACCCGGGAGAACTCTTCCTTCCCAAAATAGATTTCCGTCCGCTATAGCGGATATTATTCTGCCATAGCGCTTCCGCTATAGTAGACTGTCAACTGCTATAGCGGTTGACAACAGGTTGAAATAGAGGGAAACGGATTCCACCCCTCATTCTCCCCATATTCCTTCCAGAAATACCACATTCTCTCCCGATCACTTGCTCCCGACGTTGAAATTTTCAGGTAAGACTCGTTTCTACTCATTTCTTTACTTCCTTGCACAGATTTTGACATGATTTTGGTAGAAAATAAGGATTTGGGGTATTCATTGTAATGGGTTTTGAACTTGAACCTTAGGTTGGATTATTGTTGGATTCCTGAAGCATGGATGCTTCCCTTATGTTTATAATGTCCCCAAGGCGTTATGAGCGTAAGGATTACACTATTTCTGGCCAAAAAGGGGCCAAAATGGGGTGGGAGGTGAAGGGTTGTTCTTGAACAAAAGTTGTGATTTGGACAGAATTTAGGGGTTATAATGCCCAATATTTTGTAGAAAACAGTAATAGAATACTTTAGGAGCACTGATCTGAACTTGGATTGTTAGAAATGGAGTTTTGGGTCAAGGGGCGCCATTGTTTCACCCCTTGAAGCTTCGGGGACAATGAATACTGCTATAGAGGTTGGTCTCAGCTATTGCAGTTCTGCTATGGCGGATATTTTTTTGCTATGGCGGACGATCGTTCGCTATAGCGGAAGGCCGCGAACCAGTAGCTTCCCAAGATGACACTTAGAAAAAAATTCCCCACTTTTTCTAAATCCCTTATACCTTATCGAGTTCTAATCCAGTTTTCTTGCTACATTACAAGTTATACTTCCAATGGCTAAGGGACAACAAATGCCCGTGTATTCCTACGAGCATTTCCCTGATGAAGCTAGCCGGGAGAGGTTCATGACCGGAGACTGGGATTTTGCTATGAGAGGGGGTGCAAGATGACAGGTGTGGATGGAAAAGCAGCCACCTTCCACTGCAGAGTTTGGGAGTTCGATTGGGAGCCCTTGCTAGTAGCTCCTCCTCCCGCACGGACAGGCTGGGTACGAGAGTTCTATGCCATACTTCCTACCGTCCTTTGGAATGATCCCAACCCTACTATCCGAATCTGAGGGGTGGATGTCCCTGTGGATGCTTCGACTATCAATGAGGTCCTAAGAGTGCCTCACATCTCCAATGCTGCATATGAGGCCAAGTCTATATTTTGGGACATGACATGGTTAAGAGATACTTTGGTAGATGCAGAATTCAGAGATTAGGTCTACTGGCCCAACTCCGAGGGAATCACTAGTGCTTACTTCTCTGCTGATGGTAAGAGGTGGTTAAACTTGGTATCCCAGAGAATCTGCCCGTCGGGCAATAAGACTGACGTGACCTATGCCCGGGCTCTGGTGATTGCTTGTGCCATGCAGGGCATTATCATGAATGTGGGGGAACAAATCATCTCCGAGTGGAAGGAATTATACCGGGGTCATAGGAAGGGCCCCTACCTCCCGGGCTTGGTGTCTGAATTGTGCAGGCGGGTTGGAGTGCCTAAGGACCATACTGACTTGGAGGTGGCTATGGACGACCCTTTCGAACCTGTCCGGGTGAAGATAATCTCCAAGAAGAAGAGAAAGGTGGACGAAGCAGGTATCAGTCAGCTGGTCAAGGAGGTCGACGATGATGATGATGATGACACCCCTTCCCCTTCCCAACCTCAGCCCCCGATCACTAGCACCCAGCTAGAGGAGAAGAAGAAAAGGCGCTCTCGGGATCGTATGTTTACCCAGATGTGGAAGACCGTCAAGTTCATGTTCTCTTGTGTTACCTCGAGCCAAGAGATTCCTACCCTAAAGCCCGAGGACAAGCAAGAGTTTTCCTTCCTGAGCGATGATGAGGCTTAGGACCTCCCCCCTCCCCCCCTCCCCCTTTATTTTACAATTTACTGTCTGTTGGGATTCACTCCCGTTTAGGGCTTGTGTTAGACAATATCTCCCTTTACTTTCCCCCCTTTAATTCCCGCACATGGATGCTAGTTTTAGACAATATCCCTTATATGCATACCATATTAACGAAATCATTGATTTCCTTGTTTTACATAGAAATTTGTAGCTTAATTCTTGCCTTTAGACTTCCCCGGGAATGAATGAAAAATAGGGGAAAATAGGGTGAGGCTTCTGCCTCACACCCTTCCGGTATGTCGATTGTCACTCCACTATAGCGGTACCATTGTAGCGGTAAAAATCCCTCTATAGCGGGATCGTCTTAGCGGTACAGTTCCGCTATGGCGGTCCCAACAGTGACAACCCAGAAATTTGAAATTTCCAGCAAGTGCATCCTTCCCCCTTCCCGGTTATCATTGTCTAATCCCGCCATGGTCTTAGACTATCCCCAAGACCATTCCTGGCAATGCATATATAAAAACTCAGCATCAATCACAAAAATCACCCATCACAACAGAATTACAAGGACAATTGTTCCCAACAATACCTTTCCGCTATTACACACGAATAACTCCCTTGTTCCCATGGTTCCCAACCAAGTTCCGACCGTCCTGAAAGCGAAGTTTCCCTATAGTCACAATTTCCATCCCCTTATCATCTTAACCAACATTAAGTACTTTTCAAGATGTGATACAATTTCAGTCAATACAATTAACAGTTATGCACAGACCCAAGACACACTACTTTCAACGTATGACCCTCTGCAGACTCAACATTCACATCAAGGTAACCAAGTACACACAATTCAAGTAGGTCCTACAAACACATCAATACACAACATTTCCAGTTCAGGTCACAGCAAAAATTAAGTCACATAAATTCACCCTCTATTCGTATTCATGGATGACCATTAGCCGGTTATCCATGTTTCACCACAACCTCTCAGGCCAGATACGAATTGGAACCTTCCCAATTCCAACCTCTCTTGCTTGTCTTATCACAATCAGAGTATAATGACCACCTTTACTTCGTTGAGATACCAATTGGGATCTAGAGATACCAATTGAGCTCAACCCATGCAAGCAAGTGAGAACCGCACGAAAGAATGAAAGAAGGGAGATGTTTCCTAGAATGCTTCATAGCTTCCCAAAGATTTAATGTGGAAGTCAACACACCATCTGTCATGACCCAACCTACCGGGCCGTGCGGGCGCCTACTCTATGCACCTAGATAGTTTAACCCTTACCACCCGTCCAACAGGTAAATGCGAAAAAACTCAAGTATAACCATAAACCTTCATTTTGATACATGAAAATCTTTACAACCTTTTATTCAGGAAAACTCCTTTATGAAGAAATACAATATAGACCGTTTTACATTTTTTAAACACTCTCCCTAGGATCTAGTCTAAACAGGTATATGAGCTACTACAAGATGATGCAAAAATAAAGAAGACGCACCTCCCACCATAGAAGTAAGAAATAGGAGTTGCTGGAGAATCACCGTCATTTTGAACCTGTGAAACATCACCATTCCTTTAACCAGACTATACCCAAAAAGGTATAGCAAGAGTAGAATCAGTACAAACACATGTACTGGTAGGCATCATCGGTCAACCCGAATCCACTCATACCATCATATAAGAAATTCAGGGAAAGCATTAAAATAACCAATATAGTTCCATCCTCCAACATCCTCTTTTCTAACTAAAATCCAAACCTTAACCCTTCTTGTTCCTTCCGCTTCCAACTCCCTCACTCTCACAACTTTCTAAGTCACCTTAGCTCTTAGACTTCCTAAGTCACCTTGTCACCTAGACATCCCAAGTCACCTTGACATTACCCAGCATTTACGCCCATACTCGGACTTACATTCCCTTAACCCAGTCAACCACTATGACTCAACAACCTGGAGTAAACCTTACTACTTAGTGAAATAGACTACACCCATCGTACCACCGCTTACTAGTACAAGACCACCCCAATGACCCCCAGGGCCATACCCTACAAGTAACCAAATCCAACATTATAATCAAACCACAAGTATCTTCTTTAGCTTATCAACCACATGAGATCCACCTTTATAACTGTGACCAAAAATCAATAACATAATAAACATTCCCTTTTATACAGCCCGAACCCTCCCTGGGATCCCCCTAACAACACCTAAGTGTTAAGCAGGCAACCCGGTCTACACCAAGACCAAACTCATAGATCAATTGTAATAACCCAGCCTCTAAAAGACCATATGCACAATCACAAATCATAAATACAACCCGGTCCACTCAGGGAACCATTAGTAAAATGCAACAATATAATAAAGCAAACCCGTACCAGGTGTGGTATCCGAGCCAACCAGTCATTATTTCCCATACAAGATGTGGTACCCGAGCCAACCGTTAGTATATCCCGTACCAGGCGTGGTACGCGAGCCAATCATTAGTATTATCCCTTACCAGGCGTGGTAGCCGAGACAACCGAATGTCACATAAATCCATAGTCACAAACAATGAACAAATAACACTTGTAAGCCAACAAGCAATAACACCTAGTTCATTTCACCAGACTGAAAATAGGACTTTTCTACATTCTTAAATCATTCCCTAAGCAATGCAAACCATACAAATACTTAGTCCTAAGTACACAAACATACAATGCATACAGGAATAAATAATCATCACCTACCCTTTCCTCGGGTACATAACTTAGCCCTGACTCCCGTCTGAAGACTAAATCCCGTTCTTCCTTTATTAACATATCTTAGTAACTACATTGATTCCGAACCCTTTTCATAGATAGTGCAGTGTGGAAAACCACCCCTTAACCTTGATAATTTAGCCACTCATTATTATTCTACTCGTATGCTTGAACCTTTTCTAGGAATTCTCTATTTTTATTACCCATTTAGTTACCCCAAGAAATTCCCAGTTTCCCGAACCTTCTCGACATTCCAGTCCCTGAAATCCTATCATTTCACCATACCGAGACAACATGAACAACCCAAAAATATATTTCATCTTCCCACCATTCAATTCAAGCAATTCCTAGTTCACACATAACCAACACCGAATCCGCCAGACTCCGTGCCCAGAGGCCTAATCATGGATTCTCCTTTTCAACTATACAATAAGTACAAATGCAATAGGTCTATCTACTCAAAAGTAAAAACCTATCCTACCTGGATGCCACACAGCTGCAAGGTTGCATTTTTTAGCTCCGTGAAGGCATTCCCGATTGGATGACGATCCTAGAATCCTCTTTTTCCACGTCCCTTCAGCCATAATTACTCCTCCTTATGATTCCCAAGTCTTGGAGCAACATAGGAGGATTTTTGGAGAAACCCTCGTATGTTTCTCAACTGAGGAGGAGAAATCTTATATTAAAATCCCGTTCTGAGGCTACTGCCTCCTGTCATTTCACTATAGAGGATAGCCTTCCGCTATAGCGGTTCTGCTATAGCGGATAGCCTTCCGCTATTGCGGTTCTGCTATAGCGGATAAAATATTTATCACGACCCAGACCATCGTGAGTGGCACCCACCCAACCCCCGAATGAGCGAACCAGTAGAGTTCAACTCTTTGCCTAGACTAACAGCCTAAAACCAGTAAACAAAAAAATAAACTAGCAATTAAGCAATGCAAAAACTAAAGCTTTAATATATCCTGCGAAAAATCCCTCCTAGGAACTGAAAGTCGATGTACCAAACATCACTACCAATATCTAGAATGCGGGGATGCAACCCCAAAAGAAAATACGAAAATAGTTTCAAGTCTGAGACAAGTGGACTGCAACTCTAAGGATAAGCCCAAGGTAGCTTGATCAAACAGCTCAACCTTGAAGTCAAAAATCACCGGTGCTAAAGGTGAGGTCCCGTCTCAGCCGCTGGAAGATTTCATGTACTCACCAAAAGAAAATCATGTGCAGTATCAGTATACCACCACTGTGTACTGGTAGGATCATCAGCCAGTTTCCAAATACACAGTGTATAAGCAGTACAACAATATCAAGTAAAAGGTATGGAAAACATGAAACAATAGCCACAGACACACCTAGACTACACGTCTCTACTTATCCTGTTTCGCATGAAATCCACCACGTAACTCTAAGCCACAACCATATACCATTAACTATACCTTTCTGTCTAGCCTGGACCCACCCTGGGATCCCCTCTAGACAACATAATGTACCTTGAATCAACCCGGCCTAAACCAAGACCAACACAACAGTTATACAGAATTTCCCCGGCATCTCAAGGGCCACCAAACCAATAACACATTTCAATAAACAGCCCGGTCACTCACGAAACCAATATCAATCAATGCAACACAACAATAAAAATGCAATGATGCAACAAAAGTAAACCCGTACCAGGCGTGGTACCCGAGCCAACCATTAGTATATTCTGTACTAGGCGTGGTACCCGTGCCAACCATTTGTTATACCCATACTAGGCATGGTACCCGAGCCAACCAAATGTCAATAATCCACAGTCAAATGCATGAACAAACAACTTGTAAACCAATAAGCAAATACCGTTCAAATCACAGACTGTAAAGCAGGAATCTTAGACATTCCGCACAACTTCCCTAAGCAATGTAATTCATACAATCACTTAGATATGAGTACAATGATATACAACATTCATAGAAATCGTAAGCTATCACCTACCTCGAAATGATCCAAGCTCTATTCAACTCGATCTTTCCCGTGTTCTGGATTCCTTTCTCGTTCTTGGTCTAAAATAACACACAAGTACATATAATTAACACACAAGGCCTACACAGTACCTGGATTACACTAAATCCTCAAACCCCAGGCCACCCATGATCATCCCACCCTTTTTCCTGGCTTTTACACCGTTAATTCACCTACTTCTATCATTTTTACGGATAAAAATAGAGAATTTAACAACCTATGATCATAATAACATACTTTTAACAATGCCCAAGAATATTCATGCTTGGAATCCCCTTCCTTCCCCAGATTCTACCATTCCTAGGTTATTCCAACCTTTTCCCAAGTTTCCTCCTAGCAATTCTATCGCATAGGAAATGTAATACAAAGATTGGGGAGTAGAAATCTTACCTTAGGGAAGAAATTCGAAAGAAAAAGGAGGACAATCGCCCTAAATTGCCCTAGTTCTTCTCGCAAACAAATTGTAGAAAATTGAACTATTTTGGGGAAGTTTCTGCATTAAAAACCCGTCAACCCGCTATAGCGGTCTTAAGTAGGTGTTGACCGCCTTGACCACCGCTATAGCGGTATTTTCCACCGCTATAGCAGAGGTCACTACGGTGGACCGTTGCGCTCATCACAGACAGAATGTCCCAAAATTTCCCAATTTTAGCCATTTTACAACACACCTGCTTTCCCCGACGACTCGAAACAACCCCTTCACGTCAAACTCGATTCCGAGAGTTCTATTTACCCAAATTAGATTACGAAAAGTCCCTCGGATTCCTTTATGTCTTGGTTATATGGAAAATTAGCTCAAAATAAGATACATAGACCAATCCTTACCTAAATTTCCCTAGACTCTACCTCGCTCTAAAATTGGCCGAGGCTAGCCTAGCCCAAAATTTCAAACTCCCAAACCCAGAGTTTTCTAACTATAAAACTTGACACGATTGGACTACCCACAACGACGGGCCCGGTCGTTACAACAGATACTAATTTACTCATCGTTCATCCCCGAATGATCAAACCCGAAATTACGGAAATAAAAGGAGGAAAGTGTAGTACCTGAATCCTCAAACAGTTGAGGGTACTTGTACCACATATCCTTCTCAGTTTTCCAAGTGGCTTCCTCAACCAGACGATGTTTCCAATGAACCTTCACCTTATCAATCACCTTTGTCCTCAACCTCTGGACATCCCGAGCAAGAATCAAAACTGGTTCCTCCTCATAACGAAGATCCTTATCGAAAAGTACCTCATCCCACTTGATGATGTAATCCCCATCCCCATGGTATCGCTTAAGCAAGGATACATGGAATACCAGATGGACGCTTGACAAACTAGGTGGCAGTGCTAACCTGTAAGCCACTGGCCCCACAATTTCAAGAACTTCAAACGGATCGATAAACCGATGGATAAGCTTGCCCTTCTTACCAAACCGCATAACCCCTTTCATTGGTGACACCTTCTACAATAAATGTTCACCAGCCTGAAAGTCTATGTATCGTACCTTGCAGTTTGCATACTCCTTCTGCCTGCTTTGAGCATCCAGCAACTTGGTCTGAAGGCCCCTTACATTTTCCTGTGCTTTCTTTACTAAGTCTATGCCCAGAGGCTTTACATCTCCTTCCTCAAACCACCCAACCGGTGATCTGCAGTTCCTCCCATACAATGCCTCGAATGGTGCCATGTCAATACTGGAGTGGTAGCTTTTGTTGTATGAGAATTCACACAATGGTAGAAACTGGTCCTAATGACCCCCGAAATCCATCACACATGCTCTCAACATGTCCTCCAATACCTGGATCATCCTTTCAGACTGACCATCAGTCTGAGGATGGAAGGCTGTGCTAAAAGTGAGTTGTGTACCCAACTCTTCATGTAACTTGCCCCAGAACTTAGAAGTAAACTGTGTACCCCTGTCTGAAATGATGGACAGTGTTACCCTATGCAGTCTCACAATCTTCTTCATGTAGATCTTAGCCAATTGCTGTGAATTTTAATCTACCCTGACCGAAATGAAATAAGCTGACTTGGTTAGCCTGTCAACAATTACCCAAATTGAGTCATACTTCCCCAATGTCTTGGGAAGACCCACCACGAAATCCATGGCTATCCTTTCCCACTTCCACTCTAGAATTGGCATTCTCTGAAGTAGCCCTGTAGGTATCTGATGTTCGTACTTTACCTGCTGGCAGTTCTGACATTTGGACACAAAATCAACTATGTCCCTTTTTATCCCGGGCCACTAGTAACGCTGCCTCAAGTTCCTGTACATTTTAGTCGCACATGGATAAATTGAGTACCGCGAACCATGAGCTTCTGCCAAGATTTTTTGAATCATATCATCCACCCGAGGAACACAAATCTTCTCCCTGAAATGCAACACTCCACCAGAGTCTAATATGACGTCTCTGGACTCCCCGGATATTACCTTACCTCACAACTTAGTTTCGGATCCTGAAATTATTTTGCCTTTATTTTCTCTATAAAGGTGGCCTTGACCTCAATGCTGGCCAATAACCGACCTTGATTTGAAACACCCAAGTGCATGAACTTGGCCTCCAAAGTCCGAATTTCCTTAGCTAGTGGTCGTTTGGACACCCCCAAACAAGCCAAGCTAACCATGCTAACAGTTTTCAGGCTTAATGAGTCTGCCACCACATTAGCCTTACTCGGATGGTATTGAATGGTCTCATCATAATCCTTCAATATATCCATCCACCTTCTCTGCCTCAAATTCAAATCCTTCTGAGTGAATACGTGCTGCAGACTGCGATGATCTGTGAACACCTCACACTTGACACCATAAAGGTAGTGTCTCCAAATTTTTAATGCGAAAACCACCGCTGCCAACTCTAAGTCATGAGTCAGGTAATTCATGTCATGCACCTTCAACTGCCTGGATGCATAGGCTATCACATTCCTATCCTGCATCAACACAGCACCCAAACCAGAATGTGAAGCATCACAGTAAACAACAAAGTCTTTACCTTCAACCGGCAAGGATAATATAGGAGCCGTGGTCAGAAGTGCCTTGAGCCTTTGGAAGCTCTCCTCGCACTTGTCGGACCACACGAATGGTACATTTTCTATATAAGCCTGGTCAGTTGAGTAGTAATAGAAGAAAAATCCTTAACAAACCTTCGGTAGTACCCCGCGAGCCCAACAAAACTCCTCACCTCTGTCACAGAGCTAGGCCGAACCCAACTCTTGACTGCCTCAATTTTCTGGAGATCGACCATCACCCCTCTTTCTGACACTACATGCCCCAAGAATGCCACGGAATTCAATCAAAACTCACACTTAGTGAATTTTTCATAAAGCTTTTGGTGTCTCAAGATATCCAACACAATACGAAGGTGATTAGCATTCTCCTCCCTACTCTTAGAGTAGATCAAAATATCATTGATGAACATGATAATGAAGGAATCCAAGTAGGACTTAAATACCCCATTCATCAAACTCATGAATGTTGCCGGCGCATTGGTCAAACCAAACGACATTACTAGAAACTCGTAATGTCCATACCGAGTCTGAAAAGCAGTTTTTGGAATGTCCTTAGGCCTAATCTTTAACTGATGGTACCCCGACCTCAAGTCAATTTTTGAGAACACTGATGCACCCTGAAGTTGGTCAAACAAATCATCTATACGGGGTAGAGGGTACTTATTCCGTATGGTCACTTTGTGCAACTGCCTATAATCTATGCACATCCGCATACTACCATCCTTCTTCTTTACAAATAAAACCAGAGCACCCCAAGGAAAAGCACTGGGATGTATAAATTCCTTATCTAGGAGTTCCTGCAGCTGAGTCTTAAGTTCCCTTAACTCTGTCGGATCCATACGATACGGAGGAATGGAAATGGGACGAGTGTCTGGCTCTAAATCAAAACAAAAATCTATATCCCTGTCCGGAGGTATACAAGGAAAGTCCGCTGGAAACACCTCTAAAAATTTGTAAACCACTGGAACTGACTCAATAGGCGGGAACTCCACACTATCAACCCAGAGATGAGCCAAGAAGGCTAGACATCCTCTCCCCACTAGCTTCCTAGCCCGAACAAATGATATTATCTTAACTGGCTTAGGCCTGTACACACCTTCCCACTCTAGTCTATCCTTACCCAGAATTTCTAGAGCCACAGTCTTGGTGTTACAGTTTAACACAAAATGATAAGGAGATAGCCACGTCATACCTAAGATAATATCAAAATCAGCCATATCCAGAATTACCAAGTCTACCCAAGTATGCAACCCTACAAAGAGCACAGAACAATCACGATAAACATGAGTCACAATTACAGACTCTCCAACTGGGGTAGAAACATGGACATGGGAATCAAGGATATCATAAATTAGGTCCGGACCCAACGCAAAACTTACAGATACATAAGAATATATAGAACCTGGGTCAAATAATACCAAAGCCATTTTATCCAGACAAGAATGGTACATGTGATCACCGCATCTGAGGCTTCCACCTCGGTCCTCCCTGGAAAAGCATAGTAATGAGCCCGATCATCAATCTGGGCAACTTCCCGGGCCAGCTGCGCTACACCCCTGCTTGCGCCGCTGTTCCCCCTATCTCCCCGTCCTCCATGAAAGTTACCCCGCCCACCATGTGGACGACCCCTAGTATTATCGCCTCTGCCTACCGGGACAACTGCTCTAAACGGATGCTGACCCTGATTACCTGTCTGCCTATATGGATAATCCCTCTTAAAGTGGCCCAAATCACCATAATGGAAGACCCCACGGTCAAGTGTAGGTCTGCTAGCTGATGTATAAGATGCTCCCTGGCCTATAGGAGCTGAAGAGTGAGCCCCTTGACGACCACCTGTAGTAGCTGGCAAGGCTGACTGAATAGGACGGGCCGAGTAAGTCTGCTGATTCTGGCCCCTGGAGTATGTACCTCCATAGTTTCCCTCATTCTGGGACTTCTTGGCTAAGCCTTAGCCTGCCCCGCTTTCCTAACTCCCTCTAACTTCTTCACATAATCCACCAGATCATTAAAGCCCTTTCCGGAAGAAGTCACATACACTGACAGTACCTGCAGTTCAGTATTCAGACCCTTGACAAACAACCGGACCCGTTCCTCCTCGGACCCAACATTTGTGTAGTAAAATGAGACAATGCATGGAACTTGGCCTCATAAGGCGAGACCGACATGCCACCCTACTCTAAGTTCAAGAACTCATCTTTCTTCCGGTCCCTCAAAGTACGGGGTACGTACTTCTCCAAGAATAAGGCATGGAACTGCTCCTAAGTCAGTGGAGGTAGAACAGAAGACCGACACTAAACATGAGACCTCCACCACAGCTTGGCATCACCCTGCAGCTGAAAAGTGACAAACTCAACCCCATGCTGACGTACAATACCCAACTTGTGCAACCTCTCATGGCAATCCAGGATGAACTCATAGGAATCCTCATTGTCTGTACCCTGAAACGTTGGAGGTTTCAGCTTAAGGAACTTAGTCAGCATATCATGCTCATTACACTAAATCCCCAAACCCCAAGCCACTCATGATCATCCCACCCTTTTTCTGAGCTTTTCCACTATTAATTCACCTACTTCTATCATTTTTACGGATAAAAATAGAGAATTTAACAACCTATGATCATAATAACATACTTTTAACAATGCCCAAGAACATTCATGCTTGGAATCCCCTTCCTTCCCTAGATTCTACCATTCTTAGGTTATTCCAACCTTTCCCCAAGTTCTCCCCTAGAAATTCTACCGCATAGAAAACATAGTACAAAGATTGGGGAGTAGAAACCTTACCTTAGGGAAGAAATTCGAAGGGAAAAGGAGGAAAATCGCCTGAAATCGCCCTAGTTCTTCTCCCAAATGAATTATAGAAAACTGAACTGTTTTGGGGAAGTTTCTACATTAAAAACCCATCGGCTCTCTATAACGGTCCTCTCTCCTCTATAGCGGTCCCTCTATAGTGGACGACTTCCGCTATAGCATTCTTAAGTGGGTGTTGACCGCCTTGACTACCGCTATAGAGGTATTTTCCACCGCTATAGCGGAGGTTGCTACGGCAGACCATTGCGCTTGTCACGGACAGAATGTCCAGAAATTTCCCAGTTTTGGCCATTTTACAACACACCTGCTTTCCCTGACAACCCGAAACAACCCCTTCACGTCAAACGCGATTCTGGGAGTTCTACTTACCTAAATTTGATTCCGAAAAGTCCCCCAGACTCCTTTATTTCTTGGCTACGTGGAAAATATCTCAAAACAAGATACATAGACCAATCCTTACCCAGATTTCCCTAGACTCTACCTCTCTCCAAAACCGACCGAGGCTAGCCTAGCCCAGAATTTCAAACTCCCAAACCCAGAGTTTTCTAACTCTAAAACTTGGCACGATTGGACTACCCGTAATGACAGACCCGGTCGTTACAATACCG
This sequence comes from Jaltomata sinuosa, assembly GCA_003996215.1. Lineage (NCBI taxonomy): Eukaryota > Viridiplantae > Streptophyta > Magnoliopsida > Solanales > Solanaceae > Jaltomata > Jaltomata sinuosa. The sequence continues at coordinate 88,764 of QJPP01002429.1, read as the reverse complement.
CTATAGTAGAGTGACGTCAGCCCGGATGATTTTTAAAAATCTAAAATTTTCCGTCATGTCACCCCACTTAATACCGAAAATATTTTAATTCGTTTTCAAAATTTCATGATGTCGTGGTTCTTGAAATAAAGACGGATTCAGTCGTTACATTATTTTAGGTTATTCTCATTCATCTAAGGTTCTGCATAGATGGATTGGAGTAGTATCTTTAGGATTAGAATTGCTTGCCTTAGTTTAGCTAGGTTGCTTGCGACTTTGAGGGGAGTTAAGTTATACATCCTTAGTATAGAGTTAGCGATAGACTACATGGTAGATTAAGTGCTCTCTGTTCAATGTATATTTACCATTTTCTTTACGTACTTCTTATTTCGTATATTGTGTATTTATGGGCTCAAGGTCGTAGACGATGGGTTGGCTGGATTTTAGGTTAGTACATTTTGCCACTACTAAGAACAGCTCAAAAAGGGACGGATAGGAAAGCGACGGACAGCGTCGCTCCTGAAAAGTGACGGAAAAAGGGACGTTGTCCGTCGCTTTTCTATTTTTTTTAATTTTTAATTTTTTTTTACAAAAGCGACAGACAACGTCTCTTTTTCTGTCGCTTTTTTTGGTGGATTTTTGCGCCAAAATTATTTACAAATAATTAATTTTTATTTTTTATTATAAACGACGGACAGCGTAGCAATTATTAAAAAAAAATAAAAAATAATTTTAAAATAACGACGTTGTCCGTCTCTTTCTTTAAATTTTAATTTATATTAAAAATAAATTGAAAAGCGACGGATAACATCGCTTTTCGGTCAATACACGGTCAACTCATTTAAAAAAGCAACGAACAAAAGTGATGTTGTCTGTCGCTTCTTTAATTATACAGAGACCCGACGAGGTCTCTTTCCCTCATTTCTCTCTTTCTCTTTTCTCTCCTCCTCTCCTCTCCTCTGCCACTACTCCGCCGATCCCTCCACCGTCAGCCTCCTCCCTCCAACCTCCTCCGATTTTGAGGTTAGTTATTTTGTTTATTTGAAGGTTATTTTATTTTGGAAAATTGGTAGTGAATTCTAGACTAGGGTATATTGTTGTTGTTGAATTCTAGACTAGGATGTATATGTTGTTGTTATTGTTATTAAATTCTAGATTAGAATTTTGAGAAATTGATAGTGAAAATTGATATGTGAAAAAATTGATAGTGAAAAATTCCCTTTTTAGATTATATTCTTAATTTATGAACTTTAATTAGTTTAGGCTTGCTATTAATTTGTGAACTTTAGTTTAGGCTTGCTATTATTTTGTGAACCTTCTTTTAGGCTTGCTATTAGTTTGTGAACATTGGTTTAGGGTTGCTATTAGTTTGTGAACATTAGTTTAGGGTTGCTATTAGTTTGTGAACCTTAGTTTAGGCTTGCTATTAGTTTTTGAACCTTAGTTTAGGCTTGCTATTAGTTTGTGAACCTTAGTTTAGGTAATGCTTGCTATTAGCTTGTGAACCTTACTTTAGGTTCTTTTTTGAACTTGAATTATATATGTTCTTGAATTAGCTAGGCTCTTGAATTTGGAATTAGGTTCTTGAATTAGATTATTAACTTGAATTTGGGAACTTTGAATTTGAAATAGGTTCTTAAATTAGTTTTCAACTTTAACTTTTTGAATTAGGTTCTTGAATCTTAGTTTTCTAAAGTTAAGTTTGTTAGTTTAAATTGTTAATTTTGAGTTAAGAATTAGTATTCAACTTTATGTTCTTTTTTGAACTTGAATTTGGAATTAGGATTTGAAATTAGGTTCTTGAATTAGATTATTAACTTGAATTAGGTTCTTGAATCTTAGTTTTTTTAAGTTAAATTTGTTAGTTTAAATTGTTAGTTTTGAGTTAAGAATTAGTTTTCAACTTTAGGTTATTTTTTGAACTTGAATTTGGAGCTTGAATTTGGAATTAGGATTTGGAATTAGAATTTGGAATTAGGTTCTTGAATCTTAGTTTTTTTGAGTTAAGCTTTTTTAAGTTAAGTTTGTTAGTTTAAATTGTTAGTTTTGAGTTAAGAATTGGTTTTTAACTTTAGGTTCATTTTTTAACTTGAATTTGGAATTACGATTTGGAATTAGGTTCTTGAATTAGATTATTAACTTGAATTAGGTTTTTGAATCTTAGTTTTTTTAAGTTAAGCTTTTTTAAGTTAAGTTTGTTAGTTAAAATTGTTAGTTCTGAGTTAAGAATTAGTTTTCAACTTTAGGTTCTTTTTTGAACTTAAATTAGGTACTTGAATTTGAAACTTGAATTTGGAATTAGAATTTGGAATCAGGTTCTTGAATCTTAGTTTTTTTAAGTTAAGTTTTTTTTAAGTTAAGTTTGTTAGTTTAAATTGTTAGTTTTGAGTTAAGAATTAATTTTCAACTTTAGTTTCTTTTTTGAACTTGAATTAGGTACTTGAATTTGGAACTTGAATTTGGAATTAGGATTTGGAATTAGGTTCTTGAATTAGATTATTAACTTGAATTAGGTTCTTAAATCTTAGTTTTTTTAAGTTAAGCTTTTTTAAGTTAAGTTTGTTAGTTTAAATTTTTAGTTTTGAATTAAGAATTAGTTTTCAACTTTAGGTTCTTTTTTGAATTTGAAACTTGAATTTGAAATTAGGATTTGGAACTTGAATTTGGAATTAGAATTAGGGAACTTGAATTTGAAATTAGGTTCTTGAATTAGGTATTTGAATTTGGAATTAGGTTCTTGAATTAGATTATAACTTGAATTTGGGAACTTTGAATTTGAAATAGGTTTTTAAATTAGTTTTAGGTATAGTTTTTATACTCTTGAATTAGTTTTCAACTTTAGGTTCTTTTTTGTGAACCTTGAATAATGCTTGTTAGTTTAGGATAGTCTTGTGAACCTTAATTAGTTTAGGTTAGTCTTGTGAGTTATGTGAATATTTGTATGTAAGTGTTATTGTTAAGAAAATGAGGAACTTTGAATTAGGTACTTGAATTTGAAATTAGAATTTGAAACTTGAATTTGAAATTAGAATTTGAAACTTGAATTTGAAATTAGATTCTTGAATTAGGTACTTGAATTTGAAATTAGGATTTGAAACTTGAATTTGGAATTAGGTTCTTGAATTAGATTATAACTTGAATTTGGAAACTTTGAATTTTAAATAGGTTTTTGAATTAGTTTTGGGTTTAGTTTTTATACTCTTGAATTAGTTTTCAACTTTAGGTTCTTTTTTGTGAACCTTAAATAATGCTTGTTAGTTTAGGATAGTCTTGTGAACCTTAATTAGTTTAGGTTAGTATTATGAGTTATGTAAATATTTGTATGTAAGTGTTATTGTTAAGAAAATGAGGAACTTTAAATTAGGTACTTGAATTTGAAATTAGGTTCTTGAATTGGATTATTAACATGAATTAGGTTCTTGAATCTTAGTTTTTTTTTAAGTTAAGATATTTTAAGTTAAGTTTGTTAGTTTAAATTGTTAGTTCTGGTTAAGAAGTTTTCAACTTTAGGTTCTTTTTTGAACTTGAATTATATAGGTTCCTAAATTAGCTAGGTACTTGAATTTGGAATTAAGTTCTTGAATTAAATTATTAACTTGAATTTGGGAACTTTGAATTTGAAATAGGTTCTTGAATTAGTTTTGAGTTTTGTTTTAGAATGTTGAATTAGTTTTCAACTTTAACTTCTTGAATTAGATTCCTGAATCTTAGTTTTTTTTAAGTTAAGCTTTTTAAAGTTAAGTTTGTTAGTTTAAATTATTAGTTTTGGGTTAAGAAATTTTCAACTTTAGGTTATTTTTTGAACTTGAATTATATAGGTTCTTGAATTAGCTAGGTACTTGAATTTGGAATTAGATTCTTGAATTAGATTATTAACTTGAATTTGGGAACTTTGAATTTGAAATAGGTTCTTGAATTAGTTTTGAGTTTTGTTTTAGAATGTTGAATTAGTTTTCAACTTTAACTTCTTGAATTAGGTTCTTGAATCTTAGTTTTTTTAAGTTAAGTTTGTTAGTTTAAATTGTTAGTTTTGGGTTAAGAAATTTTCAACTTTAGGTTCTTTTTTTAACTTGAATTATATAGGTTCTTGAATTAGGTACTTGAATTATATAGGTTCTTTTTTAAGTTAAGTGTTAGTTTATTACATTAATGTTAGTTTGTGAACCTTGAATAGCTTGCTAGTTTAGGTTAGTCTTTCTGAACCTTAGTTTAGGTTAATGCTTGCTATCATTTCCCTATACTCTTTGATATTTTGACACATTTTTTAAGTTATTGAATACTTTATAAGTCCTTTTGGTGGACCGTTTATGTGCTTAGTGATATTATTACTTCGTATTTAGTTTCTTGTTATGATTGAATCTTATTATGAATGTTGTGGCAGCAATTAGTGCTGATTTGGGCTGTTTTGAATTAGTTTTGTAAATGGCAGGTGGTACAAATTTAAAATGTAGATTTTTGCAGATGGAAAAAATGCAGAAAAGCGATGGATAGGGTCTCTTTTTTCCATCGCTTTTCTGGATTTTTTTTAAAAAATACCCAGAAAAAGCGACGGACAGCGTCACTTTTCTGAAAAAAAAAGAAAAAAATCCATCGCTTTATAGTTTGCGTCGCTGTCCGTCGCTTTTAAAGTGACGCTGTCCGTTGCTTTTGGAAAAGCGACAGGCCATTTTCCCACGGGAGTGACGCCATTACTTTTTCAGCTTTTGGCCAAAAAAGTGATGGACAACGTTCCTTTTGACCATCTCTTATTAGCCTTTTTTAGTAGTGTGCCCTTATCTTAATTCGCTTAGTTCGTACCTTACCTTAATCTCAGGTTGCTGATTAATCTAATTGAGATTAAATCGTAAACTTAAGGATAGATTAGATGTCCTTGTCATAGGTTGGGATAGTAGTACGTAGTTGAGAAGTCCTTTTCCCCTAGATATTGTGATTATCTCTTTATATTTGCTTTCTAATTATGATGTGAGATGGTGGGCCCGAGGCTATGGTGTTTAGACTGGAATGGGACTCCAAGTGAGTATGATGTGCCTTAGCTTATTTTCAGTAAAATGCGTGTTTTAGTTGTTTCAGTTAATTGTGCGCCTTAGCCTAGTTTCAGTTAGATGTGTGCCTTAAGTGGGCTTCCCTGGAGAGTCTATAATTAGTTTGACCTTTCTAGGTAACTTCTCTAGGATTATAACCTTTCATTAGTTAGCGGACCTTGGAATTATTGGTGCGGGTTAATTGAGACTTGGTAGTGATTTTGACGTGATTGTTCATCTTTGCTCTTGTTATGTGGTTGTTTTCTTCATGGCATACGAAAGTCTTGATTTAAAAACACTATTTTTGATTTTAGAAATGGATTTTTAAGAATATTTTGATGCTTTGGATTTCTTACGGAAAACTTGGTATATTTTATGAAATACTAATTCGAGACAAATTTACATGCCCGAGAAAAAGTATTTCGGGTGATTTTCATTGATTTTAAACTTGCATGCCCGAGGAGACCCAGGGCGATTTTAATCATTATTTAAATGGGCATGCCCGAGGAGACATGTGTTCCGGGTGATTTTTCTGATAGTCATCATGGCATGCTCATTGAGATATGATCTGATTTGGTATACGAATTTTGCTAGTCCCCCGTAGATCCTGCCTTTGTAAGCTACGGCTAGAGGAGGAGTACTATACGGTACAGTTGGCACTTTACTCATCTCATACTGCATATCATGGCATGTTCCACATATGTAACGACCGGGTTCATTGTTACGGGTAAACCATTTGTTCTAAGTTTCGGGTTAGAAAAATTCTGGGTTTGGGAGTTGAAAATTTTGGGCTAGGCTAGTCTCGGTCGGTTTTGGAGATAGGTATGGTCTAAGATAATCCGGGTAAGGATTGTGTTAAATGACTTATTTTGAGCTAGTTTTCATTGTAGCTAAGACATAGAGGAGTCCGGGGGACTTTTTGGAATTGAATTCGAGTAAGTAGAACTCCCGAAATCGATGTTGACATGAAGGGATTGTTCCGGAACGTCGGAAAAATAATTGTGTCGTAAATTGGCCAAAACTGGGAGATTTCCAAATATTCTGTCCGTGACGAGCACAATCGTCCGTTGTAGCGACCTTCGCTATAGCGGTGCAAAATACCGCTATAGCGGTGGTCAAGACGGTCAACATCGCTTAAGACAGCTATAACGGGAGTTGTCCGCTATAGCTGAGCAGGGACTGCTATAGAGAAGCAACGGGATTAGAAAACCAAGAAAACGGGCTTTTAATTTCATTCTCTCTCATTCAGCCCCCAAAAACAGACGAGGGTTACTCCAAGAACCCTCGTAGGCTGTTCCAAGGCTTGGGAGCCATGGGGAGGAGGAATTCCGGTAAAAGGGACGCAAAACCACGGATTCATCAGGGAATGCCTTCATGGAGCCAGAAAGGGCATGGAACAGCTGCTCGACATTCAGGTAGGCTAGGTTTCTTCCAAGAGTAGATTGACCGCTTTCATTTTCGTATTATTATATACAATGAAAGGGAGAATCTATGGTTAGGCCTTCGGGCACGGACCCTGGAGGAAGTTGTTGAATTGTTGGATTTCTTTGGAAATGGTAAAATGGGAATAGGGTGCGGTGATATTCTAGGCATTGCTTAAATTGTGTGTTTTTGCTAATAAAATGCGGGAACTAGAATATCGGAAGGTTCGGGGAACTGGAAAAGGGTTAGTAATTAACAAATGTGTAAGGAACGGAAGTTCCGGCCTAATTGGTATAATTTGGATAATTGTTTGGTTGTGTTCTAAGGCTGGGAAGGGTTTTCCCAGGTTGTATTTGGTCCTAGAAAGAGGGTCAGGAATAAATGTAATTAACTGCACAACCAGGGTTAGTCTTTGGACGGGATTTGACGGTTCATAGTGTACCCGGAATGGGGTAGGTGATGGCTCACGACTCCTGTGAATGTTGTATGTTTTGTACTCCTATCTAAGTGTTTGTGTGAATTGCATTGCTTAGATGAAATTGTGTAGAATGTCTAAGGGTCCTGTCTTACAGTCTGTGAGTTGACCAGTTTGTTACTTGTTGATTTACAAGTTGTGTGTTCATTATTTGACTGTGAATTATTGACATTCGGTTGGCTCGGGTATCACGCCTGGTACAGGTATACTAACGGTTAGAACGGGTACCATGCCTGGTAATGGTATAACAAATGGTTGGCTCGGGTACCATGCCTGGTACGAAATATTCTAACGGTTGGCTCGGGTACCACACCTGGTACGAGATATACTAACGGTTGGCTCGGGTTCCACGCCTGGTATGGGTTACTTTTGTTGCATCATTGCATTTTATCATTGTGTTACATTAACTGTTATTGTTTCCATGAGTGGACTGGGCTGTTTTATTGAAATATGATAAATTCTTATGGTCCGTGAGAGGCCGGGTATTCTGTTATATTTGGTCTTGGTGTAGGCCGGGTTATTATATTGTGAGTTTGGTCTTGCTATAGGTCGGGTTGTTATATTATATTGTGAGTTTTGTCTTGGTGTAGGCCGGGTTATTGTATTGTGAGTTTGGTCTTGGTATAGGCCGAGTTGTTATATTATATTGTGGGTTTGGTCTTGGTGTAGGCCGGGTGGTTATATTATGTTATCATTTTGGTCTTGGTGTAGGCCAGGTTATTATATTTTTAGTTTGGTCTTGGTATAGGTCGGGTTGTTATATTATATTGTGGATTTGCTCTTGGTGTAGGACGGGTGGTTATATTAGGTTATCATTTTAGTCTTGGTGTAGGCCGGGTTATTATTTTGTTAGTTTGGTCTTGGTATAGGTCGGGTTGTTATATTATATTATGGGTTTGGTCTTGGTGTAGGCCGGGTGGTTATATTATGTTATCGGTTGGTCTTGGTGTAGGCCAGGTTATTATGTTAATTATTAGTTGGTCTTGGTGTAGACCGGGTTTTCCATGTTAACACCTAGATGCGTTAGGGGGATCTGGGTGGGTCCGGGCTATGTAAAAGAGGTTATAAGTTCACAAACTGTTGTCATTAAGTGTATTAATGGCGGTCAGGAATTATTTGTGGTTAACTAGCTAAGGGTGGGTCTTGGCATAGACCGGTAGCTTGTTGAACACTTAGGTGTGGTTAGAGGATCCTTGGAGGGTCCGGGTTTCGGGATTAGAGAGGGATTTAGATATAACTCTGTTGTTGTTATTGAATGTGTCAATGGTTGCTAGGTGAATTCCATGTGATTCGTAAATTGGGTGTAAGACTGAAAGTCTAGGGTTGTAGTTGTTGGTTGTTGTAACCAGGATGGAAAGTTGTCCTAGAGGTTCGCAAAGGGTCCGGACACTGGTAACTAGACTACAGGTATAAGTGGTTTGGTTGGGTAGTTAGCCGGGTTAAGTCTGAATATTTATTCAAGGAGGTGACTTGGGAAGTCTAGGTGTCAAGGTGACTTGGGAAGTCTAGGTGGCGAGGTGACTTGGTAAATCTAAAGGTTAGGATGGTCGGTTCTGAAAGGGGGGATTGATAAAAGTGATGTTGAAAGGGGTGAAGCATTTACCTTGTGCATTTTATCTTGATTTTTATATAATGGTAGGAGTGAATTCGGGTGAGCCGATGATGACTACCAGTACGTGTGTTTGGACTGATTCTACTCTTGCTATACCTTTTTGTGTATAGTCTGGTTGCAGGATTGGTGATATTTCACAAGTTCAGGATGGCGGCGATCTTCCAGCAGCTCCAACTTTCCTTCTATGGTGGGAGTTGTGTCATCTTATGTCATATACTCATCTTGTAGAAGCTCTTGTACCGGCTTAGACTAGGTCCTGGGGAGGTTATTTCATATTGTAAATGTTTTCCGCAAATTCTTTAAGTCGTTTATTTTTCTAAACTATTTGTAAAAAGGATTTCTCGTGTATTTAAGGGACTCATTTAATGGTTTATTTTCTTTTTCGCATTGCCTGTTGGTTCGGGTGGTAAGGGTTCTCCTATCTAGGTGGATTAGAGTACGTGCCTGCACGGCCAGGTGATTGGGTCGTGACAAATTGTATCAGAGCCCAGGTTACCGGTCTCCCAGTATAAGAGCAAAATATCGAATAGAGTCTCGTGGATTGGTGTGTTGACGTCCACATCTAATCCTAGGAAAGTTATGAAGCATTCTAGGAAACACTTATTTTCTTTCATTCCTTTTTGTGCGGTTTCGTTACTTGCTTGTATGGGTTGAGTCCAATTGGTATCACTCGATTCCAATTGGTATCTCAACAAGGTGAAGGATGTCATTGGACTCCGGGTACCACAAACAAGTAAGGAAAATTGGAACCGGGAAGGTTCCAATTGGTATCTGGCCTGGGAGGCTATGTAAAGGATGGATGAATCGGCTAACGGTCATCCATGAAGCGAATGAAAGGTGATGAAAACTGGTTTGATTGAGTGTTAGAGCTTGAGACTCGTGATTGTATGCATTGCATTATTTGGATGACTGCGATTGTGTGGTGTGTGGTTACTTGAGTTACTTTGAAATTTGTGGTTAGCAAGGAGTCTTAACTTGGGTATGTGTTAATGATTGAAGGAGTTCTTGTTTTATAATTCAAGTGGAAAATAGTATGCTAAATGCCGGACATGGTCTTATCATTGGTAAAAATGATAAGGGAAAATGATATATATACTTGTGGGAACTCAGGTTTCAAGTGGTTGGTATGTGAATAAGTACCAGGGACAAGGGCTATTATTGCTTAATAGCGGGAGTTATGGTAAGACATGGATGATCGGCTAATGGTCATCCATGGGACGAATAGAGAGTAAATTATGTGACTTGTTTTGCGTGTGACTTGCTTGAAATGTGTGTAAATTATTGTCTGCCGTGCATGTTGAGTCTGCAGAGGGTCATTAAGTTGAAAGTTCTGTGTAACTTAGGTTGTGATAAGCTGTTAAAAGTATTAATTTAAAAGTGGTACCACATTTTTGAAAAAGGGCTTATCATTGGTTAAGATGATAAGGGATTTAGGAACAGTGACTGTAGGGAAGCTTCGTTTTCAGGATAGTCGGGACTTGGTTGGAAACCATGGGAACAAGGGAGTCATTAGTGCGTAATGGAGAGAGGATATTGTTGGGAACAATTGTCTGGTGTTAATTCTTTGTAATTGATAATATTTTTATGCTGAATTGTGATGCGTTTGATGCCAGGAATGGTCTTAATGGTGGTTTAAGACCATGGCGAGATTTACAGTACTAGACAATGGTAATCGGGGAAGAGGAAGGATACACTTGCTGGAAATTTCGAATTTCTGGGCTGTTACCATCGGGACCGCCATAGCGGAACTAGACCGCTACGGCGATCCCACTATAGCGGGATTTTTACTGCCACAGCGGAAGGGAGCGGGGCAGAGTGCCTGCCCTGCTTTCCCTTATTTTTCATTTCATTCCCGGGGCATCTAAAGGCAATGGTTACATTATGAGTTGCTATGTGAAGCAAGGAAATCGTCCAGATAGCTAATATAGTATGCATATAAGGTATTTGTCAGAAATTTAGCACCCATGTGCGATAAAAAATAAAGGGTAGATATGGTAGCCCAGGGTATTGGTAAAATTATTATTGACCATCGATGGGTATAGTCACTCATGTAGAATTTGACAAATGACCCGTGATTGACTGAGTAGCGTGGGACACTGCTCATGGGCTTGTATTGTGAGGGCGATTATTGACTTGTTTTATTATTGATGATCCCTAGTGGTGGGGGTGTGCTCGCCATAGCATTGGTTGGGGTGTAAGTGCCCGGATAGAATTTCCCCTAAGACGAGAGTTGACAAAACCTCAAGCCAGGATGAGTTCCAATGGAATTTTTGTGGTTGCGTGATTTAGAGATACGTGGTATCTCGGGGCACAGTGTTGACAGGAGTAAGGTGACATTATGATAGGTGAGGACATAGTACCCCGTAGGAAGCTTTCGGAATGGAGTTCGGGCTAGCACAACTCCAGGTATAGTGGGGAAGGGATCCCCATGGTGGGATCTAGTCCCCTTGGCAAGGAAAAAACTGTTTTGTTTGTTAGTTGAGTTTCTTTTGTCAGGTGTTTCGATGAGGCCCCGAATTTCTCGGACACTCGGGGAGGGGTAATCTAGTTGCCTTGTGCAGCTCGAAGGAAGGAATTCCTTGATAGAGCGTAAGTGAGTTAAATTTTGGGTTGAGTTGGGTATACGAAGGGATTGGGAAGTTTTGGTGGTTTGCGTAAGGTTATATTTATGCAATCATGATAGAGCATTAAGATTGAGGGATGAGCTTGTCCTTTCCCTCTGCCTTAGAGATTATTCGGGGATGAACGATGGGTAAATTGGTATATGTTGTAACGACCGGGTTCGTTGTTATGGGTAAACCATTCGTGCCAAGTTTCGAGTTAGAAAAATTTCGGGTTTGGGAGTAGAAAATTTTGGGCTAGGCTAGTCTCGGCCGATTTTGGAGTGAGGTATGGTCTAGGAAAATCTGGGTAAGGATTGGGTTAAATGTATTATTTTGAGCTAGTTTTTCTTGTAGCTAAGACATAGAAGAGTTTGGGAGACTTTTCAAAATCGAATTCTGGTAAGTAGAACTTCCGGAATTGAGGTTGACATGAAGGGGTTATTCCGGAACGTCGGGAAAATAAGTGTGTCATAAAATGGCCAAAACTGGGAGATTTCCAGACATTCTGTCCGTGACGAGAATAATCGTTCGCGGTAGCGGCCTCCACTATAGCGGTGGAAAATACTGCTATAGTGGTGGTCAAGGCGGTCAACACTGCTTAAGACAGCTATAGCGGGAGTTGTTCGCTATAGCGGAACCACTATAGTAGAACAGGGATCGCTATAGCGGAGCGATGGGATTAGAAAACCAAGAAAATGGGCTTTTAATTTCATTCTCTCTCATTCAGCCCCCAAAAACAGACGAGGGTTACTCCAAGAACCCTCGTAGGCTGTTCCAAGGCTTTGGAGCCATGGGGAGGAGGAATTCTGGTAAAAGGGATGCAAAACCACGGATTCATCAGGGAACGCCTTTATGGAGCCAGAAAGGGCATGGAATAGCTGCTCGGCATCCAGTTAGGCTAGGTTTCTTCCAAGAGTAGATTGACCGCTTTCATTTTCGTATTATTATATAGAATGAAAGGGAGAATCCATGGTTAGGCCTTCGGGCACGGACCCTGGAGGAAGTTGTTGAATTGTTGGATTTCTTTGGAAATGGTAGAATGGGAATAGGGTGCGGTGATATTCTAGGCATTGCTTAAATTGTGTGTTTTTGCTAATAAAATGCGGGAACTAGAATATCGGAAGGTTCGGGGAACTGGAAAAGGGTTAGTAATTAACAAATGTGTAAGGAACGGAAGTTCCGACCTAATTGGTATAATTTGGATAATTGTTTGGTTGTGTTCTAAGGCTGGGAAGGGTTTTCCCAGGTTGTATTTGGTCCTAGGAAGAGGGTCAGGAATAAATGTAATTAACTGCATGTTTAAAAAGGGCGAACCGGGGTTAGTCTTTGGACGGGATTTGACGGTTCATAGTGTACCCGGAATGGGGTAGGTGATGGCTCACGACTCCTGTGAATGTTGTATGTTTTGTACTCCTATCTAAGTGTTTGTGTGAATTGCATTGCTTAGATGAAATTGTGTAGAATGTCTAAGGGTCCTGTCTTACAGTCTGTGAGTTGACCAGTTTGTTACTTGTTGATTTACAAGTTGTGTGTTCATTATTTGACTGTGAATTATTGACATTCGGTTGGCTCGGGTATCACGCCTGGTACAGGTATACTAACAGTTAGAACGGGTACCATGCCTGGTAATGGTATAACAAATGGTTGGCTCAGGTACCATGCCTGGTACAAAATATACTAACGGTTGGCTCGGGTACCACACCTGGTACGAGATATACTAATGGTTGGCTCGGGTTCCACGCCTGGTATGGGTTACTTTTGTTGCATCATTGCATTTTATCATTGTGTTACATTAACTGTTATTGGTTCCGTGAGTGGACCGGGCTGTTTTATTGAAATATGATAATTGCTTATGGTCCATGAGCCGGGAATTCTATTATATTTGGTCTTGGTGTAGGCCGGGTTATTATATTGTGAGTTTGTTCTTGCTATAGGCCGGGTTGTTATATTATATTGTGAGTTTGGTCTTAGTGTAGGCCGGGTTATTGTATTGTGAGTTTGATCTTGGTATAGGTTGGGTTGTTATATTATATTATGGGTTTGGTCTTGGTGTAGGCCGGGTGGTTATATTATGTTATCATTTTGGTCTTGGTGTAGGCCAGGTTATTATATTGTTAGTTTTGTCTTGGTATGGGCCGGGTTATTATATTATATTGTTGGTTTGGTCTTGGTGTAGGCCGGGTAGTTATATTATGTTATCATTTTGGTCTTGGTGTAGGCCGGGTTATTATATTGTTAGTTTGGTCTTGGTATAGGCCGAGTTGTTATATTATATTATGGGTTTGGTCTTGGTGTAGGCCGGGTGATTATATTAAGTTATCGGTTGGTCTTGGTGTAGGCTAGGTTATTATGTTAATTATTAGTTGGTCTTGGTGTAGACCAGGTTTTCCATGTTAATACCTAGATGTGTTAGGGAGATCCGGGTGGGTCCGGGCTATGTAAAAAAAGTTATAAGTTCACAAATTGTTGTCATTAAGTGTACTAATAGCGGTCAGGAATTATTTGTGGTTAACAAGCTATAGGTGGGTCTTAGCGTAGACCAGGTAGCTTGTTGAACACTTAGGTGTTGTTAGAGGATCCTTGGAGGGTCCGGTTTTTGGGATTAGAGAGGGATTTAGATATGAATCTGTTGTTGTTATTGAATGTGTCAATTGTTGCTAGGTGAATTCCATGTGATTGGTAAATTAGGAGTAAGACTGAAAGTCTGGGGTCGTAGTTGTTGGTTGTTGTAACCAGGATGGAAAGTTGTCCTAGAGGTTCGCAAAGGGTCCGGACACTGGTAACTATACTATGGATATAAGTGGTTTGGTTGGGCAGTTAGCCGGGTTAAGTCTGAATATTTAGTCAAGAAGGTGACTTGGGAAGTCTATGTTTCAAGGTGACTTGGGAAGTCTAGGTGGAAAGGTGACTTGGTAAATCTAAAAGTTAGGATGGTCGGTTCCGAAAGGGGTGATTGATAAAAGTGATGTGGAAATAGGTGAAGCATTTAACTTGTGCATTTTATCTTGATTTTTATATGATGGTAGGAGTGAATTCGGGTCAACCGATGATGCCTACCAGTACGTGTGTTTGTACTGATTCTACTCTTACTATACATTTTTGTGTATAGTCTGGTTGCAGGATTGGTGATATTTCACAAGTTCAGGATGGCGGCGATCTTCCAGCAGCTCCAACTTTCCTTCTATGGTGGGAGTTGTGTCATCTTATGTCATATACTCATCTTGTAGAAGCTCTTGTACCGGCTTAGACTAGGTTCTGGGGAGGTTGTTTAATATTGTAAATGTTTTCTGCAAATTCTTTAAGTCGTTTATTTTTCTAAACTATTTGTAAAAAGGATTTCTCATTTATTTAAGGGACTTATTTAATGGTTTATTTTCTTTTCCGCATTGCTTGTTGGTTCGAGTGATAAGGGTTCTCCTATCTAGGTGGATTAGAGTAGGTGCCTTCAAGGCCCGATAGTTGGGTCGTGACAACATGCATTTCCCCATCAGGTTTGATTGTTATTTAGTATTGTGTGTTGTTTGTATTCTCCGGGCTTATAGGGTGATTGTTGTTTGTACCTTCTGGGCTTATGGGGGTCTGATTAGGTTTGTTTATTAGATCTTTACTTTATGCTTTCTGAGTTATTATTTATATTTACCTCGATTTTTTAACTTGACCAGCTACTCTCTTTTCCCTTGTAGTCATGGTCCCATCATATTATTATTATTATTAGTATTATCTCCACCCTTATCCTGATGGTTTACGAGATCGCTAGGTTAGTTCTGGTTATAATTGCCTGCAATTATAGTTACCCTTGATGTGACTAGAACTCTAGGTTACCCCCATCAATTAGTTATGTTACGCTGTGACTTGTTAACCTATTTTCCTTACGTTTTTTAGATTACTTACTTATGCTTTTCATTGTTATCTAGATGTGACTTGTATCTCTTTTCTGACACTTCTTTTCTTACATTTAGCTTATATTTGCATGCTATTATACTTGTATATTGTTTGAGCTCAGCCAGCCTATGATGCCTACTGGGTGCGGCGTATTTTGGTACTCATGCTACACTTCTGCATCTTTTTCTGATGCAGATCTTAGTGTGGGTTATCGCCGTTGACGCCTTTCTTGAGCGAAGTTGCTGATCGGAGATACAGGGTGAGCTCTTGGTGATCGGAGTTGATCCTTCTCTTTCTATTTTAGACTAGTCTTATTTTGCACTTCGGAGACTGTTCTGTATAAATTGTACTCTTCTAGAACCTTGTATGTGTTGGAAAATATTGAGAATCATAAAAACTTCACTAGCTTGAGGCACTGTCTCTATATTTTTTTTATGCTCAATCTTTCAGTTTTCCTTTTTCAGTCTAAAAGGAAAGCGAAGTGACTATCATCGGATAGTCACGAAGTTTAACCACGCGATATCTCAGTGAACGTATTGGAACCCTGTAGGAGAGCCAGACAGATTTTGTTTCTAAGAGGTGACCCGAATAAATGGGCTCAACAGCCATTGACTCGTTAAGTGAAGTGAAAAAGAAGCTGAACCAAGACTCAATGGTTCGCCTATTGACAAATAAATTTGAAATGTCGTAGTTGGTACTGCCCCTGTTCACTTCAGCATGCAAGGAACACCTTCGGGAAGAATCAAAGTTTTTCTCCTCTTCAAAGCTATCAATGCTTACTAATATGCTGCCTTGATCTTTCTTTGTCTCGAACCCCATACCCCTATGATAATGGTAGAGTCAGGGGTGGCCCAAAAGAGGAATTGACCGGTGGTGCTTGGTCGAAGCTCCAGTAGGTAGCCAGTCCCTTCTTCGAGAATCGTTCAGATCATTTTAATAATAATAAGTTTGATCTGTTTTACCGAGAAGGTCTATGGTTCGAGTCCGTATAGCTCTATAAAAATGAAAAAATGAAAAAAAATAAAAAATTGTATACTTTTCATTTCTTCATTATTATTTCTTGCTTATAACTAGAGTTCGTCATTTATTGATGAATTTTTCGGGATTTTTCTTTCTTAGAATTGGAAGAAAAAGATTGAAATGACTGTGAAAAATTGTCGGGCGTCTAGGAATAAATAGATTATGTAATTAGTCAAGATTGGTAATCCTAAGAGAGGAACGTTTTGAGTTATCGCTATGCGAGACGACGTGACATACTACGATCACGTACAAAAGTGTTGTCCTTCGTCTCGGTAATATGGAACCTCTCAACAGCTCCCGTTCTTTTATGGGGTCCTATCGGGATAGGTAGGCCCAAGCCTTTTACCTCCCCCCTCCCTCCATAAGACCCTCTTTCTTTTTCCCTCTCGGTAAAGAAGATAAGAAAGAATTCATTTTTTCTTTCATGTGAACGGCCCTATCTTGTATCGAAAGTTGCTTCGACAGGGTCGAAGAAGACGTGTAAAACACCGAGGGGCCGAGGCTTCTTTATTGTAAGGCATCTAGAAGCCTAATTTTTGGCTTTTTTGTCGTGTCTTATGGGCATGTTCACAAAGGATCCTTAAGGATATTTCATTGGTTAAGGTGTATCCCCCAAGATTCAACAAGCTCTTCTAGTATTAAACTAGGAGCCAGAATCTAACAAAGACTTTAGAATTGGTAGAAAATCCAGCAAGAAAGAGGAGATTAAATTTATGTATTCTTCTATCTTACCCACTAAAGAAAAGGACCAAGAGAATATTTATAGGTGAGGAAAACACCATCTTATGAGATGGATTAATTCTCCAACGATCATAAAATTGATGACAATAAATAGGAAGAATTAAGACAATAAAAGGTAGTAATATTTGGTCAAACAAGATATGGGAGGAATTAAATTAGAAATAATAATCAATAATGACTATTAAAGAAGGAAAAATCAATGTCTGATAATTAATAATTCTTCCCACAATGAAAGCCATTAAGGCTATTCAAATATTGAAATTTTCAAAGATGATTATTATTATTATTGAGATATCAATATTATTATTTTTTCAACAATCCCCCATATATCTCAAAAATAATAATAATTAGAAGTAGAACGATATAAGAAATTTTGTTGGGTTTCTACTTATAAGTATAATGCGTTGAATCTGGTGTCTCGTAGACTATGAACCAGACCTAGATAAAATAAGATTAAACTTTCAGAATAGTTGGTGAAGTTTATAACTTCTATGAACCAAGAATTCTTTTGGAAGCTCATGGTCTTATTCTATCACATTATATACTTGCACAATCTTTGTCGTTATCACGGTTTTGCGCTAAGACAACGTGTCCTGGTATTCATGAGTGCTTTAGAAACCTGTCACAATTTCATAGAAGAGGCACCACTTCACACTCATATAGGTCCACCCATCAAGTGTATTCTGCAGAGCAATACACAATCTATAAAAGATATGGTAATGAATTGAGAGTTCAAAACTCAACCTCACTTTCCTTGCAGATTTGCACTATATGCATACCATAATAGATCACAGAAGGGACAAGTTTTATAGTGCACAAGATCAAACAATGACTTATTATTACCCATATGAACCTAATTCATGGGATCTTCAATCACATAGGTTGGGTTACCATCATGTTTGATATACAACTTGATAAAAGTCTCATTCCTATTGAAGCTTCATTTATAAATATTTTTCTCAAAAATTTAGTCAGTGAATTGGCCAAATTCACTTCTTCCCTCACTTAATTTATGGATATAATTCCATCTCTTAACAACTGTTTTATCACTTTATGTGTCAAACACATATATATATATATATTTTTGCCATTGAAAAAAATTATTTTTCCACTACAACTAATGCTGCTTGGCAACCACAATATATATAGATATGTTAATTTTATATCAACCTCAATACTCACTAAGAATTTTCTTAGCCTCATTATCAGTCAACTCCAAACCTACAAACTTAGATTTCATAATTGATTTAATAATTATGGTCCATTTGACTAATTTCATATTATTTCACCTCGTCAAAAATAAACACATAATCACATATAAATTTTGTGATTCACTTAGCATCATTGTACCTTTCTAGTATAACAAATATAAATTTACTATAACACTTTATCATTAGCCGCATGTTTTCAAAATATGCACCAAAAGAAGAATACCAACATAATATATTTTAGGATCGCTATCAACAAGATAAGTATAAAAATCTTCACCAAAAAAGTTTCATATCCTTGTAATTTTTCTTCTCCTCAAATCCTTATTTTTCAAAATCATATGAACAACAAAGTCACGTAAAATATTACAACAAAAATATATTCTCAAAATTCTTTTTCTTTGCTATAACGTTGTTCACAAAATTAATCGCAAAGTTTATATGCAACACTTTTAATTAGCATAAACATATAGCCAAAAAAAATATTGTACCTTTTTTATTTTTCTTTCAAAATCAAGTAGCACAACCTTTGCAAGGTACCCCCATACTTTTAAATATTTAATAACTTTTATAAAAGACTTTACCCCCATATTTTTAATATTTTAAAATACAAAGATAAACATTTTCATAAATCAAATAAATTTGATTCAACTTCCTTGTAAATGAGGTATATAATTGCATCTTGCAAACACATTTCTCTCCAAAGATTATAGAATACACAAGATCAACTAATAAACATATGATGCTCAAGAGCTAACACAAGCAGAGATCACATTCGAAAATAAAATATTAATACATCTCAGAGCAAACTAAATAAATAAACTTGCAGGTTTTCACATTCTATATTTTCAATACCAAAATTTATTTCAAGAACACCTCAACAAATCCTAATCAATTCTGCCATTAACAATTATATTATTTACATATCCGTACAAAAATTCGACAATATGCATGCTAGAGTTGCAATAAATTTTAAGACAACTCACATTAATTTTCTAACTCACACAAGCTTTGAGATTCTGGTGAGATTATTTCAACCACACAATTTGAATCATAACACGCATTCTATATTTTCATTCACACAAAATCTATCACCAGTCATTTTTACTGACCATAATATTTACTTTAAGAAATGACCACAATAATAATATCATCTGCTTTATCCCATTATAATTTTTGACTTAGCAGGATTGTCAACTTCCTCAACTCTTTTAAAAAATTATACTATAGACTTTAAATTTAATATAACCATATTTCTCAATATTAAAATAACAAAAAATATTAACATATCGACATACCTTATAAAGGTAAAAGCACAATTAACATTGAAATATAAATTTCACAATATTACCTCGAAGGCAAGATCTATAATCATGTCATAATCATGCACGCATTAAAGAGTCATTTTATGACTTTTGGTGTTAAAAAGAAATGTTGTGCTTGGAAACTTAACAACAATATTCTTTTGATTTTTTCTCCACTAATAGCTCAGGCAACTTAACAACAATATTCTTTTGATCTTTTCTCCACCAATAGATCCCATAACTACCTAATCACATTGTCAACAATAGACTTATGATTCAACATCACCCAAGAACAATGTAAAAGAGAACTTATTTGCTTTTGTTGTTCTTATCAAAAGGAATTCATTTTCTTTTTCTCCAGCATAACGTGTGATGATTATTTTCGTGATCAACAACAACACAAGTGAGATATCCTTAAGATTGTTAGAAAATATTGAGAATCATGAGAACTTCACTAGCTTGAGGTGTGCCTATGGCACTATCCTTAAGGATATTTCACCGGTTATAGTGTATCCCTCAGGATTCAACAAGCTCTTCTAGTATTAAACTATGAGCCAGAATCTAACAAAGACTTTAGAATTGGTAGAAAACCCAGCAAAAAAGAGGAGATTAAATTTATGTATTCTTCTATCTTACCCACTAAAGAAAAGGACCAAGATAGTATTTATAGGTGAGGAAAACACCATCTTATGAGATGGATTAATCCTCCAAAGGTCATAAAATTGATCACAATAAATAGGAAGAATTAAGACAATAAAAGGTGGTAATATTTGGTCAAACAAGAAATGGGAGGAATTGAATTAGAAATAATAATCAATAATGACTATTAAAGAAGGAAAAATCAATGTCTGATAATTAATAACTCTTCCCACAATGAAAGTCATTAAGGCTATTCAAATATTGAAATTTTCAAAGATGATTATTATTATTATTGAAATATCAACATTATTATTTTTTCAACAGTATGTTGTAATAGCTCTTGTACCGATCGACACCAGGTGTCAGAGAAATCTTGTACATTTCGTCCTCTTTCCTCCCTATTTATTTATGGTTGTTCAGTTTATCTTCCGCTTTTGTTTCGTTCTTGTGTTAGCTCGTTACTTTTAGTTCCGGGCTAAGGGTGATTTACCTAAAAAATCCAGTCGTGACAACAATTTAGGTATAGAGGCTAAAGTTTGAAATAGCAGGCATGGAGAGAGACGGTATAGTAATTATAATTAAATACCTGTGCCATATATAGGAGTGAAAATACTTGCTTGAGGGGGTTTATTTCTATATAAAAGTGTACCACCAACTAAGCAAATTAATCCCATAGCCATGACAGCAGCTGAGACTCCAGAACCAACGTCCATCCCAGAATGTGTTTGTACCCAAACCAGAAGAATAAGAGCAATGAGTTCACCCATGGAGAAGGCAAAATATGCTGCCTTGAAGTTTCTGGAAAGTTTTTTAGACTGTTTTTGGTTAAACTGGTCACTACCATGAGCTATCATGTTTGGCTTCATACAACCACTCCCTAATGCCACCAAGTACAGTGCTAGAAAAAATATCAAAGCTTTGAAGCCCTTTGCCTCCACACAATGATCTCCATTATCAGTTAGCATATCACACTTTGGTGGTTTTAGTTGTGGCAAATGGGCTTGGACGGACAGCAATATGAAACCCTATAATTAAACAATTGTATCAGTTCAAGAATTTTGAAGAGGATATATAATTAGAAAGAATCTACATTTTCTCTTTCCTGTTTTTTTTTTTTTCATTTTAGCTCCTGATAGATGACTATAATTTGAACATAGCCAAATACAATAGTACCAGTTATGACACTGTACGATACAGTCAAATCAAACAACAAAAATATTATTAAATAGCAATGATCAATACAATTTATCCAAACATTATTTTTACAATACAGTACAGTACCATACATTATGAAATCATGAGAAACAATCATCCAAACAAAGTGTTAAGAGTCTATTTGGCTTTATAAAGAAAAAACAATGTGTATTAAGCTAATTACTCGTGACAAACAGATACCACTCTGAAGATTATAATGCCTAAATGAGAACATCCAGCACACCATTCTGTTCTCGCGTGAACAACACTTTCTTCATCTGTAATTTTCCACAAATTAAGGCTACTTCATTGCAGTATCCTCACCTGTTTTTTGTACTTTATTTTAAAATCTCTTCAACTTAGTATTGGTGATTTTCATCCCATTTAGCTAGCTTTTCCTCATAGATTCATTTTGTGTAGAAGAAAGGGAAAAGACTTTTAGAAAGTACTGGTGTTTTTTGGTTAGACCTTCTTAGTCAAATTTAATAAATATATATAACCTAGCTAGCTTTGTCACTCTCTTTCTCAAGAAACGCTTATCCTTAAAATGTTATCTTAATCCGATTTCAGCAACCCACCTATTGAGAAACACTAATAGACAGCCCATTAGCTGATTTTATTAATAAATTACAATTCCCAATTGATGTGAGCTACATCATGTTCAAAGTTTGGACAGTCTAAAATAAGAAAAGTAATGATATCCTTTGAACTAATTTATCTCATATATATGAGAGGTGGTATAAAATAATCTCATGTTGAATGAGATAAAATGAAATATTCAAAGAATAAAGTGTGGTATTAAATTTATACCATGTTTGGTTCATGGTATACCATCAATCAAACATGATATAAATTTAATATCAAATTTAATCCTGAAATATCACACCTTGTCTAGTATACCCAACTACGAGGATTATATTGTTATAATACTTGGTCACATGAAGATCTTTTCATTACAAATGGGATTAATTCTAGTACTTTGTTTATACTAATTTTTTTTGTGGATCTTTACAACTGTAATCTATTATGGTTCTGTTGATTATGAATGCAATCTTGTTTTCTTTCGCTGACATATAATAAAAATAGTAAAACATTGAAATAAAATCTGTCCATTTGTTAAATTAAATAATTTGAATAAAGTGCAAGTGTTGTCTTCTGTTCATGTTTTACGAAAGAGCTTTTCATCATTAAGGTATCCATATTATACATTTGTGGGATCATTTAGCACCTTCCATGTATCATCTACAAGCTAGTCTCCACCCAACCCACCAAAAAAAGAAATAATAGAACGAGAATAAATTCTTTTTATTGAAAACTACTACTTCTTCTTTTTTTATTAATGCAGGTTTTTGTGGCTTCATTTTTAAAGAGAAAGGAAGTGTGTCCATCTGATGCACGAATGCTTCATGGGAACCACTCAATCAAGGGTCCTAATAGTATTGCCACCATGTCTGATGATATTACCATTCTTCGTCACACCAATCAATTCAGCTACATGTACAAAATGTTTTATACTCCTTCCGTCTCAATTTACGTGGCACTTTTCAGACTTCGAGTTTCAAACAAGTCTATCTTTGATTATAATTATTTCATATATTTTTTAAATATTTTGAATTGTCAAGTTTGTGATTTGTAGTACATTTTACGTAGTTTTCAAATATAGGCCAATTCTGACATAGATTTTGAATACAGCCTTCCGTCTTCTCCTCCTGGATCTTATGCCACTGGTGACCGCCTTGTCTATCTAGTATCATTTCCAAAAATTGAAGATTTCATTCCCAAAATTCACCCTCAAATTTAAATTGTTTGACTTTTGGAAAACGAAAAGTGTCACATAAATTAATACAAAGGGAGTAAGAAAATATATTTTTCTCGATTTCAAATTATGTAATATTATTTGACTCAACATTAAATTTAAAAGAGAAATGAATATTTTTGAAACTTGTGTGATTTAGAACTTTTGAAACTTGTGATCTTAAACGTGCCATAATTTTTGTGTGGCTATAAAAACTTCTCCACTGAGGGTACGTAAAATGTGAAGTTCAAGTTAAATTATTTTCAGATATAGAAATATATTATTCTTTTTAACAAATTAATAAAAAAATAGTTCACATAAATTGGAACCGAGGGATTAATACTCCCCTCTGTCCTAATTTATTTGGCACAATACGAATTTCGTGAGTCAAACAGTTTAATTTCGACTGTGAATTTGGGCATAGAATTTTCAAATTTTTGAATTTTTTAAATACTTTTGAAAACTACATAAAAAGTACTATAAGTCACAATGCTTGACAATTCAAAAATATTAAAAGATATATGAAAAAATTAAGGTAAAAGATAAATTTGTTTGAATTTCGAAATCGAAAGGTGCTACAAAAATTAGTTCGGAGGGAGTATTATTTATGATACTATACTCGTTATTAGCAGTGATATGCTTAGTTGGTTTTGTCACTGACCACAAGCTTTATTTAATTAATACATATTTCTTTTTATGTCATAATGATATTTTGGCATTAATTAAAAGCCTATGGAGAATAAGAATTTCTTCTTATTTTGGTAATCCTAGCTCGCTATTGTAGAGCAACCTTTTCAGGTTCTTGGACAAAGCTTGCATCAAAGTGCAAGATGGAAATAACACAAAGGAGAGTGTAGGTAAACTTTGCACAGTAACCCAAGTGGAACAAGTGAAGATCCTTATTTCAGTTATTCCTATCTTTTACTATAGTTCTCAAACATTTTCAGTCCAACAAGGAAGTTGTATGAATACTAAGCTGACCAAGAGCTTCCACATCCCTCCAGCTTCCCTTCAAGCAATTCCATACATAATGCTAATCTTGATAGTCCCTCTCTACGACATGTTATTTGTCCCTTTCGCTCGAAAAATCACCGGTCATGACTCTGGTGTCACACCATTGCAACGTATTCATCGCAACTTTCTCCATGATATCAGCAGCGGTTATGGAATATAAAAGGAGAAATGCTGCAGTGAACTCAAACAAGACAATATCAATATTTTGAATCACACCACAGTTCTTGATATTCGGGGTATCTGAGATGTGCACTGCAGTTGGCCTAATTGAGTTCTTCTATAAACAATCCGTAAGAGGAATGCAATCATTTTCAACAGCCATTACTTATTGCTCATACTCATTTGGTTTTTACTTAAGTTCAGTGCTTGTTGTTTCCATTGTGAATAAGATCACTTCACTGTCCTCTCATTGTGGCTGGCTCAGTGACAACAATCTCAATAAAGACAGACTTGATCTTTTCTATTGGTTACTAGCCGTGCTGAGCTTCGTCAACTATCTGTTTTGGGCTAGATGGTATTCGCAAAATCGACCATCATCATCATCGGCCACAATACAACATGATTAATTTTATGGAGATTATATTGCTTTAAAAGTTAATGTGTAATCCTAGGGAAAAATACTATTATTCTCCAAATTCCTATGTTAAATCTTGCATTTATAAGTATAGAGAACCATAGAAAATACTGAAATCACAACAAAGACAAGACAATTACAGGGAGGAGGTACGTGTTCTCTAGGCAAGGTCGAGCTCTATTTAGGCCGTTGTGCTATCTGTATAGAATTAAATTACTTTAATGATATGACATCTAGGCCTAAATCAACCCCAAAAGTTAGCTCATGAGACCGGATTGTCCAAGTCTATATAAGCAAACAATTAACCAATTTTCCAACCAATGTGAAGCACTAACCCATTCTAACACCCCCTTCCCCATGCTTAGACCCAACTGAAGCGTGGACCAAGATCCTAAAGGGACTGCTAGAAAAATCAAAAGGTATTAGCGATGAAATTTTGTCAGTTGCTAAGCTTTTAACGACAAATTTTGACATAGTGACAATTTAATTCCAACGGTTCCTTTTGGCGACGAACATCTCCGTAGCTAACACATATAAAACCCACGCTCATTTGCTTGTTCGAGAAATGTTAACTATGAAATTTTCGTAGCTATTCCATCGCAATTTGTATAAAATTATTTCAAATTTTTTATTTATTAAATATTTAGCTACCAAAATAGCCTCGCTAATTTTTGCTTATATATTTTTATATATTATTCAAAATCTCTGTAAACATATTAAATGGAAAACAATAATATTCAATATGCAGTACAAGAACTTAATTTCATATAAATAGTAATTTAAAGATTAAGAAGCAGCTCCAAAAATACATAAATTTTAAAGCATTTACAACGTTCATAATTGTTCTTCAACTAATAGAATAGAGTCAATCTGGAAAACAAAGCTAACTAATGTGGTGTTTGATACAACCTTGAAATGCTAAAACTGAAATCCTAATTCTAAGACCAAGAACTAAAGATAAAGGATAGAAAGCAAGACAAGAAAATGAAATTAATAGACAATAATGATTATTAAAAACCAAAACCTTCTATTCAGGTTACCAAATCAAGCACCTAAACTATAAAGATGATCCTCAAAAGGATTGAATCCTCAAACAAGAAATTCTATCACATTGTCTAGCAATCGTGGCCTAATGTGCTTTAAATTATAGCACATCTTATATTTTTTACTTGAGATTTTTTGTTGTTCTTTTACTTGTTTGTTGTAGTTCTATGTTAAAATATTATTTTGTAGGTTTTAAATGTCTAAATGAACAAAAGATGAAAAAGATAGCAAATTGCCAAATTTTGGGAGACTTGGGATTGCACCTACGATCATAAACCAATTGACAGATCGAAGAGCAAGTCATGAAAATTTAGATCAAAGAACATGTCAAACAAACCTTGCAGAAGATGGTCAAATCACAGGGCAACATACGATCATGAGTTCGATCTATGGTCCGTACATCAAAAAGAAGATCAAAATATCAGAAGATTCTGCAATCACAAGTACGGATCATGAAACAATTCATGCCCACAGGGTCAAATCACAATGCGAGTCCAGAAACCTTTAAAGGCAATCTACGAAGGCTTAAAGTCAATCTTCGTGCCGTAAGTTAATCGACGATCGTGGATTTGATGGCTAATCACGTCGTCATAGCAATTCAACTTTTTTAAGATTCTAATTTTATGAATCATTATAAATAGATATATTAGGTTTCTTTTGTAAAAAAATCATCAATTTAGTTTAGTTCTAGTTTCTTCACCCAGTTTTAGACAAATTCACACGTTTTTCTCTTTCTAGTTTCTTGGACGTAGAACATCATTATCCTTTCAAACTTTAATATTCAAGTAAGTTTATGCATTCTTTCTATACATATATTCTTATTGCTTTACTTTCAGTATGAGTAGTTAAATCCTTTACTGAGGTTGTGAAATTCAATGCAATTATACAGTTCATAAGATTTTCGTGTGTTGCATGATATGGGGATTATAATATATCAAACTTTTTCTCGTTTTTCATTGACTTGTTGGTCTTTGCAAATCTCTCCATAATATCTTATTCTTTAGATATGAAAGAACATGTTAGGATTTGATAGAAGAAGTTTTGCATGAACTCGAGGTGATAATCCTTGTTTGAAAGATTCTTATTAGGAATAATAGAATTTACTTGTCATAATCAATTGCATTTATTTAAATAACTCATATAGTTGTGTAAACATCATATCAAAATAAATCATTCAACTCTTGAAAAAGATTGAATGATGGTGGAGGGACTGAGTGCCACTACTTATTAAGTAAGAACTATAACATTAATATCATCCTGCGAAAAATCTCCCTAAAAACTGAAAGTCGCAGTATCAAATATTACTATCAATATCTAGAATATGGGGATGCAACCCCAAAGGAAATACGGAAGTAGTTTTAAACCCAAAATAAGTAGGCTGAAACTCTAGAGATAAATCCAAGAAGCTTGATCAAGCAGCTCACCCTTGAAGTCAGAAATCGCCGA
Source organism: Jaltomata sinuosa (assembly GCA_003996215.1). Lineage (NCBI taxonomy): Eukaryota > Viridiplantae > Streptophyta > Magnoliopsida > Solanales > Solanaceae > Jaltomata > Jaltomata sinuosa. The sequence goes on along the minus strand of QJPP01002429.1, from coordinate 61,791 downwards.
TGCTATAGATGAGGTCGCGTCTCAGCCGCTGGAAGATTTCCTGTACTCACCAAAAGGAAAGCAAGTGCATTATAAGTACACCACCACTGTATACTGGTAGGATCATCAGCCAATTTTCAGATAAACAGTGTATAAACAGTACGACAATATCAAATAAAAGGTATGGAAGACATGCAACAATATTAACAGACATACTTAGACTACAAGTCTCTACTTAGCTTGTTCCCGCATGAAATCCACCACCGATACTCTAAGTCACAACTATATACCAATAACTATACCTTTCCGTCTATCCCGGACCCACCCTGGGATTCCCTCTAGACAACACAAAATATCAATTACAACCCGGCCTAAACCAAGACCAACACAACAGTTACACAGAAATTCCCAGTCACTCAAGGACCACCAAACCAATAACACATTTCAATAATCAGCTCGGTCCACTCACGGAACCAATATCAATCAATGCAACACAATAATAAAAATGCAATAATGCAACGAAAGTAAACCCGTACCAGGCGTGGTACCCAACTCAACCGTTAGTATATCCGTACCAGGCGTGGTACTCGTGTCAACCATTTGTTATACCCGTACCAGGTGTGGTGCCCGAGCCAACCAAATGTCAAAAACTCACAGTCAAATAGATGATCAAACAACTTGTAAACCAACAAGCAACACCCTTCAATCACACACGGTAAAGCAAGAACCTTAGACATTCTACACAACTCCCCTAAGCAATGTAATTCATACAAGCACTTAGATATGAGTACAAGAATATACAACATTCACAAAAATCATAAGCCATCACCTACCTCGAAATGAGCCAAGCTCTATTCAACCCAAGTTTTCCCGTGTTCCGAATTCCTTTCTCATTCTTTGTCTAAAATAGCACACAAGTACATACAATTAACACACAAGGCCTGCACAATATCCATATTACACCAAATCCCTGAACCCCAAGCCACCCATGATCATCCCACCCTTTTTCCGGGCTTTTCTACTGTTAATTCACCTACTTTTATCATTTTTACGGATAAAAATAGAGAATTTAACAACCTATGATCATGATAACATATTTTTAACAATGCCCAAGAACATTCATGCTTGGAAACCCCTTCCTTCCCCGGATTCTACCATTCCTAGATTATTCCAACCTTTCCCCAAGTTCCCTCTTAGCAGTTCTACCGCATAGGAAATGTAGTACAAAGATTGGAGAGTAGAAACCTTACCTTAGGGAAGAAAATCAAAGGAAAAAGGAGGAAAATCGCCTAGAATCGCTTAGCCCTTCTCCCAAAATAAAATTGTGAAAACTGAATGTTTTGGGGAATGTTTCTGCATTCCGTCGGCCTGCTATAGCGGTCCCCGCTCTGCTATAGCGGACAACTCCCACTATAGCAGTATTTTTCACTGCTATAGCGGAGGCCTCTACCGCGGATGGTTGCGTTCATCATGGATAGAATGTTTAGAAATCTCCCAGTTTTAGCCATTTTACAACACACTTGTTTTCCTCAATGACCCGAAACAACCCCTTCACGTCAAACACACGATTCTGGGAGTTCTTCTTACCCAAATTCGATTCCGAAAAGTCACCCGAACTCCTTTATATCTTGGATATGTGGAAGACTAGCTTAATGCAAGACACATAAACCAATTCTTACCCGGATTTCCCTAGACTCCACCTCGCTCCAAAACCGGTCGAGGCTAGCCTAGCCCAGAATTTCAAACTCCCAAACCAGAGTTTTCTAACTCTAAAACTTGGCACGATTGGATTATCCGTAATGACGGCCCCGATCGTTACACCGTCGCACCAGCTCGCATTACTATAGCAAAATGTCAACAGTTCTTGTAACAGTTCAAAAAAAATTGCTTATGGTACCCCTATTGCAAAGGTTATTCATCACCCAATAACGGTGATTTTATATGACACTTAGAATAGTTATCAATATTGCATTAGATATTTTGCAATGGTTCTTTTATCTTTGTAGCAATGAATTTATCAGTGTAATTACAACAATTATTGTGTTTTTGCAACAGTTATTTACTATTTGTTGCAACAAATTTGTTTGCTCAATTACAACGGGTATTACAGTCTTGTAATAGTTTTTTACTATATGTTGCAACGGATGTGATAATTCAATTGTGACAGTTATTATTGTTACGATAACGGGTATTTCACATTGATCGAATGTGCTACTGCAATGGTTAATTTTTACCTATTGTAATATTTCTCATATGTTTCAACAATTGGTAGCATGTGCTTTAGAAACTGCTACTGCAATAGCTCTATTTTACCTATTGGAACAGTTCATATAGGTTTCAATATCTTGGATTGTAATTATAAATATTTGACATACAAAATTATAAATACCACGAAAGATGATAATTACTAAATGAAACTGATTGATTCTAATTTAAAATATCTCAGTAAAATCAACATCCTCCATAGGCACAAAATATATAAAATATACGATCATAATATCACCCGCCATATATATAGGTGCAAAATATATAAAATGTACAAGTTCATAATGTATGTCATCCGTCATAGGCGCCAAAAATCAATCGCAATACGATCCATGGATAAAATATACAACAGTTGGCACATGTTTCAACTGAATAACAAAATACGACTTCATAATATCAACAAAAAAGCTGGTCATACAATAATTTTGACCACTCAATCAAATCTCAATTGTCGTCCTCATCAATGCTTTTATCAACTCCCTGATTATTTTCTGCATCTACAAAAGTCGATAAATAAAATTAGTTATGAACCAATTTTCATCCAAATAGTCAATTCTAAAATTAGTTAGTCAATTTTATAGTTTATTAAGATACAGAAGTAATCCAAATAGTATCATATCAATGACAACTTCACAAGTTAAAATTCGAGATTGTTATTGCATTAGAAGTGCCAATGTCAAGCACCATCAAGGATAGATTAGCATATACTACAAGAAAGATGCGTTCTAACATACTATAAGTGTCAATATGAATTGAACATACAAGCAGATGCATTTTAGCATACTAGAAGAGTCAATGTCAATTGAACATACCAACATATGCATTTCAATATACTAGAAGTGTCAAGGTGAAGTGCAAAACTTACCAAAACATACTACAAGGTCAAAAGGCAAGTTCATAACAATATATGTTCACTAAATTTTTCTTTCTTCCTTTAATATAATATTTAACATATGCATTACTTAAATTTGAACAAATTTTTATTTTTCAGATGCATTACAAGTCTTAATTTTGAATTTAACCTTATACTCTCAAATTTAAGCAAAGACGTTTTAATCAAAATAAGTTAAAAACTAATCAACATAAAGTCATTAACTACCTTGCAGACTCAAGTTAGTTCTTTTAAGAAGGATCACTATTATATTAGCAGATATGAGGTTGTTCGATGTTAAAATTTAGTCCATTTTGAAGATTAAATGTGACATGAAAAATCATAACATTAAATGCGATATAAGTAACTTCAAAGAGCTCCTTAAATTACTAATAGTATTAATATCCATAATATTAACCAAATAAATTCTAAATAAAATTATACATACAGAGAATCAAATTCAAACCACAATATTTGAATACCAAAATCAAAATCAAAACTCAAACCACAGCATTTGACTACCAGTACCCAGAACAAAAATAAAATTACATCATTGAAATACCAAAATTAAAAACCAAAATCACAGCATTTTAATACTAAAATCAAAACCAAAAGCAAAATTACAATATTTGAATATCAAAATCAAAATCAAAATTCAAATCACAGCATTTGAATATCAGTACCCAGACCAAAAATAAGACTATATTATTTGAATATTAAAATCAAAATCAAAATCAAAATCACAGCATTTGAATACCAAAATCAAAATCAAAAGCAAAATAACAGCATTTGAATACCAAAATCAAGACCAAAACAAAAATTAAAATTAAAATTATAACATTTGAATATCAAAGTCAAAACCAAAATCCAAACCACGATATTCGAATACCAGTATCAAAATAAAAAATAAAACTACATCATTTGAATACCAAAATCAAATCAAAACCACAACATTTAAATACCAAAAGCAAAATCAAAATCAAAAAGAAAAATCAAAATCACAACATTTGAATATCAAAATCAAAATCAAAATAAAAATAAAAATAAAAATTAAACATACATAAAGTCACACACATATACAGATATCAAAGTACAAATATCAAAATCACACAATGTGAATAAAATCACATATATAGAGAATCACAACAATTGACTTTGACAACAACTTTTATATAATTGGCAGATGAATCAAAACTGAAATAGAGTAATGAAAGAAAAAAATTGTCAGCACCTTTCCGACAGACAACTATGGAGGAAGAAGAAGAAGAAGAAGAAGGAGAAGGAGAAGGAGAAGGAGAAGGAGCAGGAGAAGGAGGAGGAGAAGGAGCAGGAGAAGGAGGAGGAGAAGGAGGAGGAGAAGGAGGAGGAGAAGGAGGAGGAGAAGGAGGAGGAGAAGGAGGAGGAGGAGGAGGAGGAGAAGAAGAAGGAGAAGAAGAAGGAGAAGCAGGAGAAGGAGGAGCAGGAGGAGGAGAAGCAGGAGAGAGAAGGAGAAGAAGGAAAAGCAGGAGAAGGAGGAGGAGGAGGAGCAGAAGGAGGAGAAGGAGCAGAAGGAGAAGGAGAAGGAAGAGAAGGAGAAGGAGGAGGAGGAGGAGAAGGAGAAGGAGGAGGAGGAGGAGGAGGAGGAGGAGGAGGAGGAGGAGGAGGACGAGGAGGAGGAGGAGGACGAGGAGGAGGAGGAGGACGAGGAGGAGGACGAGGAGGAGGACGAGGAGGAGGACGAAGAGGAGGAAGAAGAGGAGGAAGAAGAGGAGGAAGAAGAGGAGGAAGAAGAGGAGGAAGAAGAGGAGAATTATACCTTGATTGTTGCTACTGGTAGACGGTCGATTGATCGGTTGAATATCTTCTTGTTGTGACTGACCACAAATTGTTGTCAACATGTTAGCATCCAATTGAAGCCTAGGGTACATACGATTAAGTGATCCAAGGATGTCGATTATAACTTCATGGCGTATGCTTCTTTTTTGTTGTTCTAACTTTTTCACCATCCTATCTTTCAATTCATTCAACTTTTTTTGCATCTCATTGGTAGCAGTTATAGAGGACTCAACACTTTCCTTCTCTTTCAGAATAGTTTTAGTAATTCGTTGCCCATACAATTTCAGGAATCTCGAATGTTCAGATCCCATGACAATGGCCAAAACTTCAACAAATCCTTGGCCTTCTTCACTTTGTTGACTTTGCACTCTTTTCATTTCAGCCTACAAATCAAGTTCAAATGAAGAGAATTGAAGTTAATCAAATTAAGCCTATATAATAACAACTAAACAATATCAAAAATATAAATAATTAATACAATTTTAGTTATCATATCCTCATCAGTGTCCTTGTATGCTCGATCAGGTTTCTTTGATCTTGTAGCCACAAAATATTTCTTTAGTGATACATCACTGGAGATTTCCTTCTCTTTTTCCTAATTACATAAAAGTTAGTATCAATAAACTTTAAATGATAGTAAATTTACAATTAATGATTTAAGAAGAGAACACACCAATTTATCGCGTATCACAACAAAACTAATTTTATCAGCAATATATGAATTCTTTAATTTTTTTCAATTGTTTGTATTTATTTCACTCATTTTCTACAAATAATAGAGTTATGAAATATACTTAAATAAGAAATCAAGAACATAAAAGTTAATCGATTCACTGAGAATATAAATAATCCGAGTGATTGGCTTCTTAATTTTTTTCACTAACAATAATCATACAAAATTGTGTTCTTATTATTCTAAAATTGTATTGAAGGATATACATAAAACTAAACCAACTGAAAGTATGCATGATTCATATCTAACCTTGAATTCATCAATGGTCCAATACTTGAGAAGATCCTTGAAATCATATTTTGAAACTTCGTTGGGCTTGTTTGCCAATCGAAGAGCGTCAGTAGCAAATGGTATATAGTATTTTCTATACAAAAAAGTCTTATACTTCATTCGAGCAGACTGAACTTCATTCAAAACTCACTTTTTTCCAGCGTCAGGAATTTTATATTTCTCTTACAATTAGTTCTTTGGGTTAGTAATATAAAAATTATAAAATATTATTAACTAAAATTAGAAAAATAGGAAAGTAAAACAGGGTATATTCCTACAAATCTTCTTTGGTATTCACATTACTTCACTTGTGTATATGAAGCGGGCAAAGTATGACATTTCTTATCAAAGTTTCAAAAAAATTATCTAGCTCTGCTACTATTATTTTTGTAGGATCAATTGGTTATTTGTAGCTATTCAGAATAATGACTTTACGGTCTTTTTGAGCATGTACATATTACATTATTGTACTTTCTCTCTTTTTCTTTTGACTCAAAGGTCCTACAATAATATGAAGCAACGTTAAATAATATATTAAACAATAATGTAAACTGATTCAATAGTTAAAAGTATATTTATATTTTCTTCTCTTGTTCTCCGGATAGATCATTTTCTCTCAAATTCAGTACTAGTTCTTCTTGCACTTGATCCAATACATCTTCTCCTTCTAGAGTGAAAAAATCTCTTGGCACTTGTTGCATTTGTTTCTCTGCAACTTATGTTCCTACAGTGAAAGAATCCACAGGCACTTGTTGCACTTGTACCTTATGAGCTTATGATTTTAAAGCGGTAGAATTTTGAGTAATCCGTTGAACTGGTTCATGCACAGTATGTGCTTCAACAATGAAGGATTTTTGAGACACCTGTGAAATTGGTTCCTTCCCAGCCTGTGTTTTTGCAGTAGTAGAATTCTAAGAATTTTGTTGCACTTATTTCTGTATATCTTGTGCTATCAGACTCGCATAATTTTGAAAAGACATTTGAGGTACTTGTTCTTGTAGCTTGTGCTTTTAGACTCATAGACTTTCGAGGCACTTGTTCTTCTATAGTCTGTACTTTCAAGTTCCCAGACATTCAAAGCACTTATTCTTGTATAGCTTGTGCTTTTAGACTCAGAGATTTTTTAGGAGACTTTTGAAGCAGTAATTCTTGTATAGCTTGCGCTACTACATCAGCAGAAGTGTTTCGACTCAAAATATATTCATTAGTTGATTTTGTTCTCAATGACGAATTCCATTTGCATGTCATAAATGGACTTCCAGCCGTCATGTACTTCTTTACCTTCACATTTTTATTTTTATTTTTATTTGAACTCATTACTGCTGAATTTAGCAAAAAAAATACTACACGTAAGCATCACATTATCTTATAAATGGCTTAAATATTAGTCAGTCTAGATACTACTAATAGAATAGCAGAGAAAAGCAAACACCAAATACATAATTTTAAAATAACTACCTCATGAACATGGTCACTCTAGTTTCGGAAATAAACAGTTCAACACAAACAGTAGAGTATTTTATTTTTCATACAGATAAAAAAAAAAGTAATAGTGTCAAACCTTTCTAATACTCTAGTCAGTATGTATTGAAGTCGATTCTCTGATCCCTTCAATGTCACGATTAGATTTCTCGGTCATGATGGCACCTACAACCCCCATTAAGCGAACCAATCCCCATAGCCCAGAACGGTTAGTAATGGGCTACCTTCTAACAGTTTAAGTGGAATATTCGATACATAAGCGAAAGCAAGGGCATAATGAGAAGAGAATAGATACAAGAGAGATATAAACAAGCGGAATCTAAACCAACTCAAAACCTGGTATCAAAGCGTATAAGAGCCGAACTACATCAGGAGTACAAAGGTCCAAAAGTCATATATACACAATGTCTCCAAAACTATAAGAGTATAAAATATACCAAGGATAACTGAAGTCAAGCTCTGAACGCCAAGAGCTCACCCTCAACCTGGATGATCCAAAAATTGCACCCCGCACGAGTCTCTGACGCGCTAATGGCGATGGCCCATGCTAGGATCTGCACCAGAAGATGCAGAGGGTAAGGTGAGCACCAAATCTGAAGTATAAGGTACCCAGTAGGTATCAGAGGCCGACTGGGCACATATAAAGTAAAAGAGCAATAACAGGCAGAGTAGGAACAAATAGTCACAAAATTCAACGATAAGCACACAAGAGCTAGCCCAGAGGGAAGACAGCAGAAACAACATATAAGGCTAGCATATAGAATATATACACACAACAGGCACAGGTGAAAGTAAGGACAACACACCTGAAATCTTTGCAAAAATAGTATATATAAGAATAAGTTCTAAAAATGGGCGGTATACCGGTACCCTCAAGTATAAGGAAAAAGGAAGAGAAGAATAAAGGTAGACATGCTTGATTTACAGGAATTAATACCCAATCAAGTCATACAAAACTCAATCCAGGAACTCACCACTTCACAGTAATCATGCTGATACTCAACCGTAACAGGGAACAAGATCGAAATAAAGTAACAAGAGTCTACCTACAGTCCCTCGGCTGCCTATACAACCGAGGAACGCAATCAAGTGAAAACAAACCATCTGGCATTCCATACTACCGGAGCGTACAATCAACACATAGCAAACAAGAGTGGTATCTCAAACAATGAATGATATGATATATGAAAACCTTAGGGTGAAATAGAACCTTTGTATGTACCTCTTCCGGTGTCGATCGAGCCCAGCAGGCAGGTTCCATCGAAGGACACAGCCCGTATACCCCTACTCCATTGTATACCCTTCCCCCCGGCACACGTAGCCCAAAGCCTCAGGCCCAGAGCGGCAAGGTCCATGGAGGTCTCAGACCCCATACTAAAACTCAGAATCAAAACGTGTCCTCCAGAATCGAGTCTGGGTTCAAGCCAGTGGCTAAGTCTCAAATATACATGCCTAGACCATGTCTAAGACTAAAACAATAAAAAAGATGTCTCAAAAACCCTTCCAAGGATGCTCGGGAACAACCGGGTCTAAAACAGTAGTAAAAACATCTCAGATGCTTGACCCAGCCGAGCCTGATATCATTTCAAATCAGTAAGAAAACTCAGCTAGCACTCCGACCCGGACGAGTCTAGAAATAGTGGTAAATCATGATAAAAACATATTTTTAACCTTCTTTTACCCCAAAAAGATCCACGTATCAAGTTAAATCATTTCCAAATCCAATTTCATCAAAAACAGGCCCCCGGGGCCAGGCAAGGTTTAGAAAATTAGTTTTCATAGCCACTAAACCAAAAACTATAATAAAACATGGAAAAACCTCTTTATATGCTTGGAAATGATATGATCAACCCAAATAGCTGCCCGGCATCTCACAATCAACCTAACGGCCCTGCACTGGCTTCAAAGTACTCAGCAAGCATAACCAGCCTAGAAGGATATTTCTATGTGCGGGACTCGCGGATATTCCCAATAATCTTACCTTCTATGTTTCAGAGTCAACAAGACCAAATGGGGTCACAAGGGTAATAAATATATCAACTAATAGGAATATTACACACAACGGAGGAAAGAAATAGGACGAATCATGGAAAAACGGTCAAGGTCTATGGTAGCAACCTAATAACCCAACTCAAGGATGCCAACTAGTATAATTTTACCCGATATATGCAAAGTCTAGGGAGTTAAGTTGTAACCTACCTGTCGTCAGATGACAAGCTGCAGGAACGATGATATCTGAGGCCGAGCTGCTCCGAGAAGCTCCGAATGAGAATCAAACTATTAAATTCATGAATAAAATGTTAAGACGAGTCTAACGATAACTATATTGCTACAATTATAGTCGGGTCAATATCTAGGTCAAAAGCGGACCTGCGAGGCCCGCAACCTGAAACCAAAAACAAAAGGAACCATGATGACCCTAACGATGCCAAGTAGACCTGCTCCAAATTTGAGCACAATTGGACAAGGGAAGGGCACCAAAACAGCCCCCCAAGTTGGGGATTAAAGAATAGAAATTTCGAAAATAAAAACGAAAATTGGGCAAGAATTACTTACCAAAATAACGAAAAATCAGCCCAAGACTAATAAAACTTCACCCATGAACATGCACAAGCTTAGGGGGCATAATCTATCACAAAATCCAAGCTTTGAATGAGAATCAATGGAGGAATTAAGAGAAAAACCGAAGAAGGCAAGTTGGGGAAGATGACTTACCAAGAGGCAATGAACTATGAATAATCGACGAACAAATAATTCCCCAAGGTGTAGAACTGAAATGGAGCAAAATGGTGGAGAGAATTTTGAGTTTTAGAGTGAGAAAAGTGAGGAGAAGGGCTGGAATAAACGAAATGACATCAATAAATAGTTGTTGTCCGCAGCTGATTTTCTGCACTTTTTAGAAAACTCGACGGGGCATTCCGGGCACAATCAGAAACCGATATTCAAAAACCAATAGTGCTAATAGAGTGGAAACAACGTTCCGGACTCAACGGAATTGATAAAACTTCCATACGAGGTTATTTTGGAGAAATGTTGACCCAAGTCAACACTAACAAAAAGGAACTCAAACGCTCGAAATGAATCCGACTCACCAGGAACTGGAACCAACCATCTTTCTAGCCCAAACTCAACATTTTGGAGCTGATGGAATTGTAGGATTTCGAATCCGACACTCCAATCATCGAAAGTCACCCGAAGTTACACTTTCAACTCCAAATGGCCTGAAAACTGAGAAAACCACACAAAACCCATACCGAAAGTTCTCAGGCCTCAACTAAAGGTCTAACTAGACCAAACTCATCTCTCCGGAGCTAACAAAACTGTCAGAATTCAATTTCGAGCACGTTAGCTAAGAATGTTGACTAAAGTCAACGATATTCTAAGTTTAAAACTCTAAAACAGGCGAACGGCTAAAACGACCAAACAAATGACCAAGGCACTGAACTATCGATTCCAAAAAGCTATAAATAACTGTGAGCCACTACAGGAAGGCTCTAACAGTGCAATAAATATGAAAATACGAAGATGACCGGAAGGATCATCACATTCAATGATTCATTAAATCAGATATTAAATCTCCTGTTAAATTAAAGCAACTTATCAATATAAAATTTTAAGGAAAAAGAACAAATAAAAAATAAATAATGAGAATATAAATAAGAAACATAATCAAACTATTGTTTTCAAAAATTCCTTTATCACTCACTCAAAATAACTAAAATCATGATCAACATTCAAAGTTAAATAGATAGGATTAATAAGGATCATCAGGTTGATGCTTAAAATAAAAGTGTACCAGAAATAAGATCCTAATAAACAGTTAATGAGCCAACAAAATTGTCTATTACAATAGCTTAAAATATTCTAGTTAAATAAGTTTACTAGGCAGCTAGCATTTAGACAAATTCTTAAACTTGCTATAGAAGTTCTGAAGTTTTTTATTTAATCATCCGTCTCCATTCAATCCCAATTATTATCCTTATAATCATTTTTCTCTTTCGATGTTTTCATAGTTATATCTTCTAAAAGTTGTGCAGCAGGTGGCATATCAACAACATCAACGAAAATATCTTTTGTTGCTCATTTAATGTTAATATCGGGTGCTGTGTTCGAGGGATCAATGTCTTCAGTAGGCTCCCTCCAAAATGTCTCTCCTATGTTAGGACAGTTTACTTCCTCTCCGTCATATAAATCAACAGGAACTTTATTCCTTGCATAAAAAATATTCTTCTCAGTTGGATCCTTCACATAAAACATTTGATGCACATGAGACGTCAATACAAAAGGGTCATTAATACTACATAATCTGTTAAAGTACACACGGGTCAATTCAAATTCATCTTTTTCATTATGATACCAAGCACATCTAAATATTACAACACTAAAACGATCATAATAATCGAGCTCAATAATAACTCGAATAGCACCATAATAGATAACCTCTCTATCAAATAAATTTTAATTTTGGACATTAGCAAACTATCAGTTATTGCAGTTAAAGGCACTCCACTATTTTGAGACTTTCATGTGAAATTCTGTTGTAATGTATGAAAGCGATATTCATTAGTAAAATAGGCAGTATAGCTTCTAGTTTTCACCCTATTTGGCCCTTTAGCTAGCCACCTTAACTGATTAGGCACTTCAACTGTATCAACTTTCTCTTTGAACCAATTATTAAATTCTTGATTGTGAATTCTTATTCTTTTCCATGCATTTAATTTAAAAGTATTTTCAATTATAACTTTATGTTCCCTGCAATGAACATTTCAAATATAACCATTAAACATTTATAACTAAGTTTACAGTACATTAATATTAACAAAATAAATAAAGTTCAAAATATAAAGACTTACTTGATAAAATTCTCGACTTGTTCATGTTTAGTGTTGAATAGTATATATCGATGTTCTTCAGAAGATAACTGCTGATCCATCTTGAAAGGCTTTCTTTTTGTTTTTTTCTCATTTTCAATTGAATGACCTAGCTTTGGAAATACGGTTGGTTCATCATCTTGATCTTGTTCAGCATCTTCGTCATTGTAACGACTGGGTTCATCATTACGGAAAAATCATTCGTGTCAATTTTTAGAGTTAGAAAACTCCGGGTTTGGGAGTTTGAAATTCTGGACTAGGTTAGTCTCAGCCAGTTTTGGAGCGAGGTATGGTCTAGGGCAATCTGGAAAAGGATTAGGGTAGATGTCTGGATTTGAGCTAGTTATTCTTGTAGATAAGGTATAAAGGTGTCCGGAGAACTTTTCGAAATCGAATTCGGGTAAGTAAAACTCCCTGAATCGAGGTTGACGTGAAGGAGTTATTCCGGAATGTCGAGAAAATTAGTGTGTTGTAAAATGGACTAGTTTTGGAGATTTTACGACTTTCTATCCCGTGTCATCTGCCAAGCCATGGTGACCTCCGCTGTAGCGGAGAAAATATCACTACAGTGGAAGTCAACGTCGGTCAGCTTCCGTCATAACGGACGACTCAACTGCGGCGGTACCGCTATAGCGGAGTGGACCGCTATAGCGGAGCGTGATGGGATTTAATGCAGAAACTTCTCCAAAATAGTTCAGTTTTTCTTGAAATGTTTTGGGAGAAGAAGAGGGCAATTTTAGAAGATTTTCATCTGTTTTCCATCGTTTTTCGTCTTAAAAGTAAGGATTCTACTCTCCAAACTTCGTGATATCTTTCCTATGCTATAGAATTGCTAGGGATGGACTTGGGGAAAGGTTGGGATGACCTAGGAATGGTAGAATCCGGAGAAAAATGGGATTCTAGGGTGCTAGAGTTTTTGGGTCTTGATTCTTGATAATGGGTAATGATCACTTAGCCATAATTCTCTAAGAGAATCCGCAAAAATGATGAATTTAGGTGAATTAATGGTGGGAGAGCCCGGGAATGGGTGGAATGATCATGATTGGCCTGAGATTTGGAATTTTTCATAATCTGGGTAATTTGTAGGCCATGAGAATTGATTTTTGGTTACTGTGTAATTGTTTCTAGACCAAGAACAAGCAAGGGATCCTGAAAGGGGAAAAGCTCCGGTTCAATAGAGCTTGGAATAATTCGAGGTAGGTGATGGTTATTAATTGTTGTATGCATTGTGTATTTGTGTACTTGGGTCTAAGTATTTGTATGATTTGTATTGCTTAGGGAATGATTTAGGAATGTACAAAAGTCTTGTTTTCAGTCTTGTGAAATGAACTAGGTGTTATTGCTTGTTGGTTTACAAGTGTTGATTATTCATTATTTGTGACAATGGATTTATGTGACATTCGGTTGGCTCGGGTACCACGCCTGGTATGGGATAATACTAATGGTTGGCTCAGGTACCATGCCTAATATGGGATAATACTAACGGTTGGCTCGGGTACCACGCCTGGTACGGATATACTTTATTGTGTTGTTGCATCTTTAATTAATGGTTCCCCGAGTAGACCGAGTTGTGTTATGATTTGTGGTTGTGCATTTTGGTACTTGAGAGGTCGGGTTATTACTTGCTTTATGAGTTTGGTCTTGGTGTAGACCGGGTTTTATGTCTGACACTTAGGTGTTGCCTAGAAGGGATCCAGGGTGGGTCTGGGATATATAACGTGGTACACTTATTGTTATTGTGGATTTGTTGATCATAGTTGGGAAGTGGTTTACATGTGGGGAAAAGTTAGGGAGAGACTTGTAGTCTAGGAATACTTGTTGACTTGCCTATGTGTTTCTGTACTCTTACTTGATTTCTGTACTACTCATACACTGTCTATTTGGAACTGGCTGATGATCCTACCAGTACACGGTGGTTGTGTACTAATACTGCACTTGCTTGTCTTTTTGTGAGTACAGAAAATCTTTCAATGATTGACGCACGACCTCACTTGTAGGCCTGGCATTCAGATATATCAAGGGTGAGTTGTCCGACCAAGCTGCCTTGGTGTCTATCTAGTTTAGTTGTAGCCCATTTGTTTTGGGCTTAGACCTTTTTTATATTTGGGGTTGCATTCCTGTACTCTAGTTTTGGTAGATGTTTTTGGTACGCTGACTTTCAGATTCTAGGGAGGGATTTTCCGCAGGTTATAATTTTTTTATAGAGTTGATTTTATTATGTTGATTGCTAGTTTACATTTCTACATGTTGGTTTTAAGCTGTTAGGCTATGCTAAGAGTTGGACTCTATTGGTTCGCTCATCCGGAGGTTGGGTGGGTGCCATTCACGATGGTCTGGGTCATAACAAATATGGTATCAGAGCCCTAGGTTCGTTGATCTGATTATACCAAAACAGGTCTAGTAGAGTCTTGCAAAAAGGTGCGGAAATGTCCGTACTTTTCTTCGAGAGGCTATAGGACTTTAGGAAAACTATCTCTTCTTTCTTCCATCGTGCTATAACTTGATTCCAATTGGTATCTGGTGATACAAATTGGTATCTGACTCTTTCACTCTTCTGTCCGCAGATGGTTAACACAGGGAACAATGGAGCGAGACCAGCGATCCCAGCTGCAGGCCCGGGCATCTATGGTAGAGGCAGGGGAAGGGGCAGAGGATGAGGTAGAGCCATACCCTCCAGGGGTGGGGCTCAAGCTGCTGCAGGAGAGCGAGAGGCAACCTCTCCCCCACCTCAAGAGCAGGTTGTCGAAGATATAGAAGTTGTGGTGGAGGATGAATGGGTGCAGGCAGAGGCAGAGGCGGCACCGGCTGGAGGTGCAGGCCTTCTCTCTATGACTCCTGAAGCATTTCAGCAGGCCTGGAACTTCTTAAGTAGTTTGATTAATGCTGGAGACATACCCGCGGGCGTTGTCAATTAGGCTCTGGGCACCCAATCGACAGACCTTACGGCTCCTAGGATGGATGCAGCTTCAGGCACCGGTGACTTCTTCAGGGAAATGCTAGGCCTAGTGATGACAGGAAATGAACATGAGATACTGACCAAGTTTCTCAAGCTGAAACCTCCTACGTTTCAGGGTACTGATAGGGAAGATGCTTATGAGTTCACACTGGATTGTTATGAGAGGCTGCACAAGTTGGGCATTGTGCAATAGTATGGGGTTGAGTTCATCACATTTCAGCTGTAGGGTGATGCCAAGTAGTGGTGGAGATCTCATGTGGAGTGTCGGTCGTGTGTTTTGCCTCTACTGACTTGGGAGTAGTTTCACGCTCTTTTCTTAGAGAAGTACGTACCCTGTACCTTGAGGGACTGGAAAAAGGATAAATTCTTGAATTTGGAGCAGGGTAGCATGTCAGTCTCTGCTTATGAAGCAAAATTCCATGCTTTGTCTCGGTTTGCTACACAGTTGTTGGGTTCCGAGGAGGAGCGAGTTCGGTTGTTTGTCAAGGGTTTGAATACTGAGCTTCAGGTATTGTCTGTGCATATGACTTCATTAGGGAAAGGCTTCAATAAAGTGGCGTATTATGTGAAGAAACTTGAGGGAGTCAGGCAAGTGAGGCAGGCTAAAGTGTTAGCCAAGAATCCCCAGAATGAGGGAAATTATGGTTGTTCGTACTCCAGGGGTCAAAATCAGCAGGTATACTTAGCCCGTCCTATTCAGTCAGCTCTGCCAGCTGCTGCGGGTAGTCATTCGGGAGCTAATCAGCAGTTTTCAGTTCCTAAGGGACAGAGAGCTTCTTATTCATCTGCTAGCAGGCCTGCACTTGATCATGGTTATTTTCATTGTGGTGATCTGGGCCATTTTAAGAGGGAATGCCTTCATAGGCAGACCGGTAATCAGGTTCAGTAGTAGCCCAAGGCTGTGGTACCAACAGGTAGAGGTGGTCATGCTAGAGGTCGTCCATATGGTGGGCGAGGTAACTTTCAGGGAGGTCAAGAAGACAGAGGGAATGATGGTGCGGGTAGGGGTGCAGTGCAGCCGGCCAGGGAAGTTGCCCGGATTGATGATCGAGCTCACTGTTACGCATTTCTAAAAAGGACTGAGGCTGAGGCATCAGATGTGGTGATCACAGGTACCATTCTTGTCTGTGATAAAATGACTTCGGTATTATTTGACCCAGGTTCTACATATTCTTATGTGTCTGTGAGTTTTGTGTTGGGTCTGGACCTGATATGTGATATCCTTGATTCCCCTATCCATGTTTCTACCACAGTTGGAGAGTCGATGATTGTGACTCATGTTTATCGTAATTGTTCGGTTGTGTTTGTGGGGTTGCAAACTTGGGTAGACTTGGCTCATCTCCGGGACGATAGTGTAGAGTCCCCACCTATTGAGTCAGTTCTGGTTGTTTGAGAGGTTCGTGAGGTATTTCCAGTGAATTTGCTTGGTATGCCTCCGGACAGGGATATTGACTTTTGTATTGACTTAGAGCCAGGCACTCATACCATTTCCATTCCTCTGTATCGTATGGCTCCGGCAGAGTTAAGGGAACTTAAAACTCAGCTTCAGGAACTCCTAGATAAGGGATTTATCCATCCCAATGCTTCACCTTGGGATGCTCCCGTATTATTTGTAAAGAAGAAGGATGGTAGTATGCGGATGTGCATAGATTACAGGCAATTGAACAAGGTTACCATCTGGAATAAGTACCCTCTACCCCGTATTGATGATCCTTTTGAACAGTTACAGGGTGCATCAGTGTCCATCATTTCAGACAGGGGTACGCAGTTTACCTCCAAGTTTTGGGGCAAGTTGCATGAGGATTTGGGCACTCAACTCACCTTTAGTACAGCCGTCCATCCTCATACTGATGGTCAGTCGGAGAGGATGATTCAAGTATTAGAGGACATGCTGAGAGCATGTGTGATTAACTTCGGGGGTCATTGGGACCAGTTTCTACCCTTGTGTAAGTTCTCATACAACAATAGCTACCACTCCAGTATCGATATGGCATCATTCGAGACTCTATATGGGAGGAGTTGTAGGTCACCGATTGGGTGGTTTGAGGAATAAGATGTAAAGCCTTTGGGCGTAGACTTGGTAAGGGAAGCGCAAGAAAAGGTAAGAGGCATTCAGACCAAGTTACTAGCTGCCCAAAGCAGACAGAAGGAATATGCGGATCGCAAGGTAAGGGACATAGAATTTCAAACTGGTGAGCAGGTATTTTTGAAAGTATCACTAATGAAGGGTGTTGTGCGCTTTGGCTAGAGGGGCAAGCTCAGCCCTCGATTCATCGGACCATTTGAAATTCTTGAGATCGTAGGGCCCATCGATTACAGATTGGCGCTACCTCCCAGTCTGTCGGGTGTCCATCTGGTGTTTCATGTATCTATGCTAAAGCGACACTATGAGGATGGGGACTACATCATCAAGTGAGAGGAGGTGTTACTTAATAAGGATCTTCGCTATGAAGAGGAGCCGATTTTGATTCTTGATCGGGATGTCCAGAAATTGAGGACAAAAGTGATTAGCATGGTGAAAGTTCAATGGAAGCATCATCCGGTTGAGAAAGCCACTTGAGAAACCAAGAAGGACATGTGGGATAAGTACTCTCACCTATTTGAGGATACATGTACTACTCTTTTCGCTCTTTACTTTTTGTATTCTAGGTTTTGATCATTCGGGTATGAACGATGGGTAAATTGGTATCTGTTGTAACGAGCGAGTCCGTCATTATGGAAAAACCATTCTTGCCAATTTTTTGAGTTAGAAAACTCCAGGTTTGGGAGTTTGAAATTCTGGCCTAGGCTAGTCTCAGTCGGTTTTAGAGCGAGGTATGGTCTAGGGCAATCCGAGTAGGGATTAGGGTAGATATATGGATTTGAGATACTTATCCTTGTAGATAAGACATAAAGGAGTCCGAGGGAATTTTCGGAATCAAATTTGGGCAAGTGAACTCCTGCAATCGAGGTTAACGTGAAGGGGTTATTCTGAGACGTCGAAAAAATTAGTCTGTTGTAAATGGACCAGTTTTGGAGATTTTATGACTTTCTGTCCCATTTCAACTGCCATAGCGGTTGACACTCCTCCATGGTGACCTCCTCTATAGCGGAGAAAATACCGCTACAGCAGAAGTCAACGTCGGTCAGCTTCCACCATAGCGGACGACTCCGCTACAGTGGTACCACTAAAGCGGAGTGGACCACTATAGCGGAGCGTGATGGGATTTAATGCAAAAACTCCCCCAAAATAGTTCAATTTTTCTTGAATATTTTGGGAGAAGAAGGGGGTGATTTTGGGTAATTTTCATTCATTTTTCACCATTTTTCATCTTAAAGGTAAGGATTCTACTCCGCAAACGCCGTGATATCTTTTCTATGCTATAAAATTGCTAGGGGTGGACTTGGGGAAAGGTTGGGATGACCTAGAAATGGTAGAATCCAGGGAAAAAGGGAATTCTAGGGTGCTAGATTTCTTGGGTCATGATTTTTGATAATTGGTAATGATCAGTTAGCCATAATTATCTAAGGAAATCCATAAAAATGATGAATTTAGGTAAATTAATGGTGAAAGAGCTCGGAAATAGGTGTAATGATCATTGTTGGCCTGGGGTTTGGAATTTTTCATAATTCGGGTAATTTGTAGGCCATAATTAATTTTTGGTTACTCTGTAATTGTTTCTAGACCAAAAACAAGCAAGGGATCTTGAAAGGGGAAAAGCTCCGGTTCAATAGAGCTTGGAATAATTCGAGGTAGGTGATGGTTATTGATTCGTGTATGCATTGTGTGTTTGTGTACTTGGGTCTAAGTATTTGTATGGTTTGTATTGCTTAGGGAATGATTTAGGAATGTCCAAAAGTCCTATTTTCAGTCTTGTGAAATGAACTAGGTGTTATTGCTTGTTGGTTTACAAGTGTTGATTGTTCATTGTTTGTGACTGTGGATTTATGCGACATTTGGTTGGCTCGGGTACCATGCCTGGTATGGGATAATACTAACGGTTGACTCGGGTACCATGCCTGGTACGGAATAATACTAACGGTTGGCTCGAGTACCACGCCTGGTATGGGATAATACTAACGGTTGGCTCAGGTACCACGCCTGATACGGGTTTACTTTATCATGTTGTTGCATCTTTAATTAATGGTTCCCTGAGTAAACCGGGTTGTATTATGATTTATGGTTGTGCATTTTGGTCCTTGAGAGGCCGGGTTATTACTTGCTTTATGAGTTTGGTCTTGGTGTAGACCGGATTGTATGTCTGACACTTAAGTGTTGCCTAGAGGGGATTCAGGGTAGGTCTGGGATATGTAATGTGGTACACTTATTATTGTTGTGGATTTGTTGATCATAGTTGGGAAGTGGTTTACATGTGGGGACAAGTTAGGGAGAGACTTGTAGTTTAGGAATACTTGTTGACTTGCCTATGTATTTTTGTACTCTTACTTGATTTATGTACTACTCATACACTATTTATTTAGAACTGGCTGATGATTCTACCAGTACACAGTGGTTATGTACTGATGTTGCACTTACTTGTCTTTTTGTGAGTACAGGAAATCTTCCGGCTGTTGACGCACAACCTCACTTGTAGGCCTGGCATTCAGAGATATCAAGAGTGAGCTGTCCAACCAAGCTGCCTTGGTGTCTATCCAGTTTAGTTGTAGCCCATTTGTTTTGGGCTTAGACCATTTCTATATTTAGGTTTACATCCTTGTACTCTAGTTTTGATAGATGTTTTTGGTACGCTGACTTTCAGATTCTAGGGAGGGATTTTCCGTAGGTTATAATTTTTTTATAGAGTTGATTTTATTATGTTGATTGCTAGTTTACATTTCTGCACACTGGTTTTAAGCTGTTATGCTATGCTAAGAGTTGGACTATATATGTTCGCTCATCCGGGGGTTAGGTGGGTGCCACTCGCAACGGTCTAGGTCGTGACAGTCATCCTCAGTTTGGTACTTGCTGAATCTTGTCTCTCTTCATTATGTAAGTATCTCGAATAAAAGGTCAAGCACTCTTGGGCAATAAACTCCTCTACTATTGAAGCTTTCAGATTATACCAATTTTGAACAAGGTCCTTTAATGTACTCAATTCTCTCTCCTTGGGATACATATAACGAAGATGATTTGAACTCTTCAACTTAATTTCATCTATCAAATGGATAGGCAAATATTTAATTATATCAAAAAAGGTTGGATAAAATATCTTTTCAAGCTCACATTCAATTTCTTTGATTTCAGCTTGTAATCCCTCTAGATCTGCCTGCTTTATTACCTTACTGCATATGGCTTTAAAAAAGTTTCCCAACCTAATCAACACGGTTACAATATTTTTAGGTAACGATTTACGAACTGCAATCTGCAATAAGTAGTGCATCATAATATGAGCACCATGGCTCTTATATCCTGATATCTTTATTTGCTCCATGTCTATATGATTTGATATATTTGAGACATATTTTTTGGTAATTTAACTTTTTAAACACTGTGCAAAACACTTTCTTTTCTTCTGATTTCATGAAAAAATAGAATTTAGCCAAGTATACTTTGTCATTTGTATTATCTTTTTACTGAATGCAACTCCTTTCTTATCCGCATTACTTGTAAGTCATACCAAAAATTAATGTGATCCTTTGATTTTTCTAATACCTCAAGTAAAGTCGCAAGTAAATTATTAAAAAAAATCTCAATATGCATCACATCTAGATTGTGCCTCAACTTATTTGTAGGCCACTATGATAATTGAAAGAAGATGAATCTTTTCTTTAATGGGACTTCAGTAGTCCGATGCCTTTTCTTTGTGCCCTTTCCAAAAATATTATTCAATCCAATAGCTTTTCAATCACGTCTGTGCCTGACAAAAGCATAGGTGCAGGTCTATGATCCTTCGCATCATTAAATAATTTTTGTCTCTTTGATATGAATGATCAGGAGATAAAAATGCGCGATAACTCAAGTAACACATCTTACGATTATACTTCATATATTGAAAGAATGTGCTATAATTACAAGTTGGACATGCCAATTTTTCCTTAATTCTCCATTCAAACAGCATTGCTAGCACCAAAAATCACTAACTGTCCATAACAAGGTTGCACACACTTAAAAAGTTTAATTTATATGAGCATCATATATTTTTGCCTCAACTTTTCATAGCTCATTCAACTCATCAATTAATGGTTGTAGGTACACATCAATATCATTTCCTGGAGAGGATGAATCTGAAATGATCATCGAAAATATTACATACTTCAATTTTATGTAAATTCACGATGATAGATTGTAATTCATCAGCATAACAGGTCATGTTCTATGAAAAATGATCATTGTCCAAAATGAATTGAACCCATCATTTGAAAGACCCAATCTGACATTTTGAGGATCACTCAAGAAAATTGAATGCAAAGAGTCAAAATCCTTCCAAGATTCTCCATCAGTCGAATGTCTTAGATTCTCGTCATTAGATTATTCAGTGGCATGCCATCTCATTACAGTAGCCATTTCAGAACACATGAACAGCCTAGGCTTCAAAGGACAATATCTCAAAATCTTGATTGATTTTTTAGATTTTTTAGTATTCAATCCATGACCAACGTTCGATCATCTAGACAACTCACATATAGAAAAATTATCGGCCTTTACCTTATCTTTTCAAAAGAATATTCCATCGTTAGGACATGCATGCATTTTTTATAATCGACACTCAAATCTCTTATCATCTTTCTAGCCTTATTGAAAGACTCAGGCAGTTGAGCAAATAAAAATGCTTCTTTCAATAAGTCTAGCAAATCTGAAAAAGTCACATTACTCAACCCCTACAGGCTTTTGAGCAAGTATAATTGAATCACGAAATTTAACGTGCTAAAATTTTTATATCCTCGATATAACTACTTTTTTCCTTCTTCAACTAATTTAAAAATTCTTTTTGTATCTTCAGATAGTCCTTCTCTCACCCCTTCTTCATATTCTATATCATCTTCTATATTTTTAAATGTGTCATGAAGTAGTCCATTAATATCATCATGACTGTTACAAGCTTCATCATTACTACTTGGATGTGGTGTACTTGAGGTTATCCTTTTTCCGTGAGAAATTCACTTGTCGTATTCTACAATAAATCCTTTTGCAAACAAGTGATCATTCACAACATTTCTAAAATGTTAATAGCGATTCTTGCAAATATCACATGGGCATAATATCTCTTTTTTTTAGAACCTCGTTCAAATGCCTTATCAAGAAAATCCTTCACCCCATTGATGAACTCATCAAAGTTTCTTCTTAGATTAATCCAACTTCTATCTAAATTACTCATTGACATCTATTTGACACAAGAAATCAAAAAAATTAACTAACAAATATAAAAGACAATAATGTTTTGCAACTGAACAATTCATCCGAACAATTTAACTGAACAATCATATCTCAAACAACACATGAACACTGTAAAATTTAAGATTTAACGCAAGAACAATAACAAGCGTTTCACAGTATTACTTTACGATAACTCAAAGACAATCCAAATTAATAACTAGACAATAATTTTAAACATACTGCTAATTACTAAAATAAAAACTAAGAATCATTCATGTCTTTTATAGGATACGTAAAGTGAAATCTTTTATCACTGTTCAATTGAAAGCAAAAGCAGATTCAAATTAAAAAAATAATGAAACCTATAATTGCTACTTGATGGACTATTACTATTACTTCATGTTTAACACTCATACAACAACAATCAGATATGATTTACACATCAGCTACTTTATCAATAACTCATTTAAGTTCAACAAATAGAATTATTTTAAATTTAATTTAATTTTATCAAAAAAATAAAGATCATTTCAATCTTAAACATCAGAATACAAAATCAAGCAATCTCTTTTTCAATAAACATGAAAATATTGGACCAAACATGAGAAAACTGAATCAAACAGTCTCTTTTTAATAAAAGATTATTTTTCAGTGTGTTCTAAATAAAGCATAGACAAAATCAATAATTTAACAAGAGATATTACTTTAATATAACAGATTCTACACTCAAAAAGACACACTAAGTAGATGAAAGAGATGACACACTAAAAAAATGATGAAAGTTATAGTTACTGCTTGATGAACTATTACTATTACTTAATGTTTAACAATTAGATATAATTCACACATCAATTACTTTATCAATAACTCATTTAGGTTCAACAAATTAAATTATTTTAAATTTAATTTAATTTTATCAAAAAAATCAAGATCAATTCAACTTAAACATCAGAATACTGGTTCAATTTTTTTTTTTTTAATAAACATGAAAATACTAGACCAAACATGAGAATGCTGGACCAAACAATTTCTTTTTAATAAAAAAATTATTTTCAATTTGTCCTGAGCAAAGCATAGCCAAAATCAGTAACTTAACAAGAAACATCACTTTAATATAACAGATTTCACACTTAAGTAAACACACTAAGTAGATGAAAAAGATGACACACTAAGTAAATAAATATCATTATCAAAATTAATAATTTAAATGAAGGAGATGACACACTAAGTAAATAAACAACTTAGCCAAAATCAGGAACATACATAAAAGATATGACACAATAATTAAATCAACACCTTGGCAAAAATCAGTAACAAAAATAATAGAGATATTACACTAAGTAAATTAATAACTTAGTCAATGTTTGGACACTTTAAGAAAATAAATTTCGCAATTAAATTATTTGTACAAACAATGATCATTTTTTAGAAAGAAGCAGATACAATTTTATCTAATTTTATAAACATTCGAGAAAGAAAGCATCATCACAGAAATTATTATCAGAAAAATAAATAGATACAGATTTAGATCATGCCTCAGAAATTCAATATCAACGGCAAGAGAAATTTGATTCACAGTAATCAATTTCACAAATTTATTATCAAAAAATACAAAAAAAAAAGAAGATAAAAACACACTACTAAATTTATTAAAATCTAATGCAATAAGAAAGCAACATCAATGTCCACACTGAATAATCTACCAAAAAAAATTTAACAATGACAAATTAAGGCCACAAACAGTAACTACTATAGCACATACAATAACAAAATACCACAATTATATTATAACTAATAATAATAAATTAGGATCACACATAATAGCTAATTTAATAGCTACATACAACAACAAAACTTCACAATTACATCATACCTAACAACAATAAATTAACACAAATATACAACATCAACTAAACAGTACATGCAAAAGAAAAAATCAATAATCTTGCTACACTTAATAATAATAAATAATTACAACAAACAACACCAACTACCAGCAAAATTCAACAATAAAATTTAACAATTTCACTAGCCTTAAAAATAAAAAACTTTACTCAAAGTTGCAACCTAAGCACATGCAACAATAAAATTTGACAATTTTACAAACAGAGATTAAAGAGCAACAATCACGTAGCTCAAAATTTAAAGAGCAAAAAAAAGATTAAAGAAAAATATCTTAAAAGATTGAACTTGTTGAAAAAATTTAAGTTCAGCTCCAGACACAAACAGAAATACCAATAGATCTGAGAGATGTAACTAAAATCACTAAATTTTTAACTAAAATCATCAAAATCCCAACTAAAATCACACAAACCCTCAAA
Source organism: Jaltomata sinuosa (assembly GCA_003996215.1). Taxonomy (NCBI): domain Eukaryota; kingdom Viridiplantae; phylum Streptophyta; class Magnoliopsida; order Solanales; family Solanaceae; genus Jaltomata; species Jaltomata sinuosa. Next base: position 36,934 of record QJPP01002429.1, on the reverse strand, counting down.
CAGATGAGAGGAGTTTACAAATTTTAGCTCCTAATAGTGAAATATGAGCTTAGATTAATGCAAATTTGAGAACATTAGCTCAGATTTACAGCGACGACGATTTTGAGAAGAGAAAATTTAAAGAGAGGTTAGTGAGAAAAGTTTGTCTAAGCTTAGAGTGAAGTTGCTAAATGTTTTATTTTTATATTGAGTGTTTTTAAAATGAGTCTGAAAAATTAAAAAAAATAAAAGTAAGATAAATAGTATCGGCGGGTTGATGAAAATTATTGAAAAAAAATGGTGGAGAAAAATGTGAAGAATTAATGAACTATTGCAATACATGTTAATTTTTAGCAAATCGTTCTCATAAATGATGCTAACACAACGGTTTAAAAATCTGATTTAAAAAAATATTGCAATAGTTTCAGCTATGGCAATGATCATATTATAAGAGTAACGGTCATATGGCTAAGCCGTGTCAATAGATACCAAACCTTTTGACAACGGTCATAACCATTGCACTAGAATAGTTATAACAACGGTTTAAAAATGATTACTAGCAAGTTTATTTTCATAGGCCCAATTTTTAATAGTGTGCATATCTAAAATTTTAAATATATGTAATTACATGAAAAATCAACAAACAAAGCAATTAATAATGGAACACAATATTAGTGTTTTAATCCCATAAAATTACAATCTTATTTACTTATGCAATCTTAGCTTTAGTATACAAATTCTCCACAATCTTTACGTAACATAAATTGACTATAAATCTAGTATCATCTTGATAGTAAATCTGATTTCTCCCTATTCTCTTGGCATTCGATCTTAACCTTATTGGATTACTATATTTGCATCCAATTGTGTTACATCATCTAATGGTGTATCTTGAGCGTATCATGGCCTCAGCTCCAACTCTCTCAAGAGCATCACTCATAATCTTAATATCACAAAAATAATTGGTCACATTCAAATTCACCCTTTTGATCAAGAGATGATATATATGATCGTTGATAATATAATTTATCCTACTAGGTAGGAATCAATCTCATAGAAATTAGAACACAAATTCAATCAATTTATATTTCAAATCACTATTCAAATGCACATTTCATAAATAATAATTAACTAAAATTAAAATGAGGGATTTGTTTGTGACAAGATTATTCTAAATTAATAATAACAAATTTTAACCCACAACACAATTGAAATTTCAATCAAGTAAAGGGGTATGTTTAGATAGGATAGTAATTATAACCGGGTGATTAACTATTGACTTTGATTTGATTACGATATAAGTAACATTGGTTTAAGCTATGTTAAAGTTCTCCCAACCCAATAACATCTCTGTCATGCATTGAGTTTTCTCAAACCTCAAGGTAAATATTCAATTATCCAACTAATTAAAGCTCAAGTAGACTAAGCTATCTCTAGCCTTAATTCTTATATGAAAAAATACACAAATCCTTGCCAATGAATTCTTACCCAATTCAAATCTCCTTTCTCAAGCAAGATATGAACTAGAGAACTAAAATAATGTTTGCAATCATTAATTTTATATTGAAAACTTGAAGAAATCATTGAACCTACAATCAATAATCAAATCTAAGATCAATTTATAAACACTCAATCATAACTACGCACCCAATCATATAAATTCCTTATCACCCACACAGTATAAGCTCCAGTTTGAGCATAACAATGATAAATTAACTCATTTAGTACTCATATTTATGATTTCACTCAACCCATAACATGATTTACATGATAAGTTCCCACCCAAGCAAAGTAAAGGAAGTTAAGCCATAACCTACCTCGAAGATGAATAACAGAACTCTACGCGATCACACTTGGGTCTTTCTCTTATAAATCACCTCCGAACATAATCACTATCAAAAATAAATTTTACACGTAAATATGAGTTCAACGATACCCTATAATGCTAAGGTTCAGAATCGGGCCCAAAAAGTCATCCCGAAAGTCAATCCTGAGCCCGTAAAGGCAAAATCATAAATTTATTTAAAAATTACTTTACCCACAACTTAAGAATTTCAAATATGAAATTTCATCGAAAACTAGATTAAAATTGAGCTTGATTACATCGAATCATCAATCTTTAACTTTATCGAAAAAATCTCAAAATTTTAAATTGAAAAACAAAGATTTGAAGATGAAATCATGAAATAATCATTGGAGATTATGCAAAAGTAGAATAAGAACTGACCCAATCAAAAAAATCTAGAAATTTCACTTTGAAATCGCCCAAAATCGAGTTTTATAGCTCCAAAAATGAGATATAAAATTTATTGTTCGAAAAAAAAATGTTTAAATTTGCCATGCAATTTGCTCATCGCGATCGCGGTAAACACTTTTGACCTGGACCCAAATCGTTAATCATTAACCCTTCGCGATCATGGCGAGGGCCACATGACCGCGATGTACGATGAACTTGCCCATCGCGATCGCGACACCTGCCACGCGATCGCAATGAGAAAAAATTACTTGCACCAACAATATATCCCCCATCTGACCCTCGAGATTCATTCGGAACCCTGTGAACACAAATTTATTATGCTATAAGACCAAAATTGGCATTCTGGACTTTGAGAACATGGTCAATGCTAGGGGTGGGCATGGTATGGTGTGGTGCGGTATTTAAAACTTCGATACGATAATTTCAGTATTCAATTTTTAAAACTATTATACCATTACCATATCAAATTAATTCGATATGATTCGGTATTTTGAAGTTTGATTTAATTAGTATTTTAAGGTATGTTAAATCGGTAATCATAGTTTGTTCAACTTCAACTAATATATGCTCTTATAATAGAGTATGATGACTTTGACTTTTCAAAAAAAGATCTCAATTGCATCATATTAACACATTACACATGTAGAAATATATATTCAAAAGAAAGTACAAACAACTTCTTTTGTTAATCAATTATATTTAAAAGACATTTCAATCAAAATAGACTAGTCAAAGTTTCATCTTTCAAACATTTAGTTTACGGAAAAGGGCTAAAAATACCCCTGGACTATCTGAAAAGGTTTAAAAATACCCCTTGTTCATCTATTTGGCTAAAAATACCCCTCAATCCATCTTTTTGGCCCATTTTTACCCTTAAAACTAACATCCTTTTTTTTCTATTAATTTTTATTATTACATTATTTATTACGTGGCAACTCTCTATTAGACAAAATTAAAACCCCAATCCACCAAACTTTTCCCTCCTGCCCCGACCCAATTTCAATGCCCCATGACCCAAACCCATTTAAAAAAATTCATTAACACACAAAATTATACATCTCTCTTTCACCTGAACTTGATCCCACTTTTTTCTTCTTATTCAAAGCTTAAAATTCAGGTATTTTAAAGGCTAAAATTCTGGCTCAAACATACTCTAAAGCTGATATATGTTTAGAGAGATCCTGCGAAAATCTGCAACACAATACTGATAATAATGATCCCGAGTGCTCGAAGAGAGACCAAATACATGTGATATCAATGTTCTGATTAATCACTATTAAATACATATGATTCCACTCTTATCTGAGGTAGCCAAAGGTTTACCAAGATCACTTCATGGACAACAACGTATTAGGGATGTGTGTTCTTTCAATTAGCTTACCATTTTAGCATTGATATCGACCAAATATGAACAAGTCCATCAACAGAACCAACAGTAACATAACTGTCATCTGCAACGATACAGGATCAGCTCCAATTAGATGCAATTCGATTTGCATTTGCTCCGAAAGTGCCACAAATTTCTACCATCAACAAGTCCGAAACGAATACTCTTATTGTAGTAGAAATCAGGACATTTTAGCCGAATTTTTAGCCTTGAAATTGCTGAATTTTAAGCTTTAAAGAAGAAAAAAATGGGATTATGTTCAGGTGAAAGAGAGATGTATAATTTTGTGTGCTAATGAATTTTTTTAAATGAGTTTGGGTCATGGGGGCATTGGAATTGGGTCGGGGAAGGAGGGAAAAGTTTGGTGGGTTGGGGTTTTAATTTTGTCCAATAGAGAGGTGCCACGTAATAAATAATAATAATAAAACTTAATAGAAAAAGGGGATGTTAGTTTTAAGGGTAAAAATGGGCCAAAAAGGTGGATTGAGGGGTATTTTTAGCCAAATAGATGAACAAGGGGTATTTTTAAACTTTTTCAGATAGTCCAGGGGTATTTTTAGCCCTTTTCCGTTTAGTTTATACTAATACTAGGTTTTATATTTGTTAGTATTTTAATAATATATATGTTATCTATGTAACTACATACTTCGGTATAGTATTCGATATATCGGTATGTTATTTTTGTATATCGAATACCGTACGGAATATCAAAAAAAAAATGTATACCATATACCATATCAAATACCATAATATCAAAATCACGATATCAAAAATTTCAATATAATTTAATAATTTAATTTATACCATACCATGTCCACCCCTAATCAAAGCCAATAAAATTTAAAATGCAAGGCCAGTAAAATTTAAAATGCAAGGTCAATAACATTTAAATACAAATATTTGTAACTAATTAAATAGAGTCACAGGTCCTAGAAATTTTGGGTCTTAGACAGCCATATATTGAGAACATGGTTCCAAACGCTCTGCATCTGCCGACACTAACACTCTGTTTGGATGATTATTATCCATGATTTCATAATATATGGTATAGTATTGTATGATATGATATTGTATTGTATTGTAAATATAATATTTGAATAAACGGTATCATTTGCTGTGATTTAATAATATTTTTTGTATTTGATTTGACTGTATTGTACAGTATCATAACTGATAAATTTACTAAAATGCCCTAAATTATTACTCCCTCCGTCCCATTTTATGTGACATACTTTGACTTGACACGGTGTTTAAGAAAAAAAAGAAGACTTTTAAAATTTGTGGTCCAAAATAATCCTTCAATATATGTGTGGTTGTAAATCATTTCCTTAAGGGTAAAAGGTGAATTTCAAAGTTAAAATTATTCTAATTATAGAAATGTGACATTCTTTTTGGGACGGATTAAAAAGGAAGTATGTCATATAAAATGGGACGGAGGAAGTATATAAATATTGAATATATTTATCAATAATTGCTGATAAAATAATTAAGACAATGTTCTTTATGCTAATTTATCACAAATTATGTCTTGTAAATATATTAAATTGTTAAATTAATGTTAATTCTAAGAAAATTAATTTAAAAAATAGGTTAAACAAATGTACTCGAATTCATTTTTTTCTATAATAATATATTTCATTAGAAGAAGAGCAAAAACATACTCGCATACAAGAAGTAAGACATTTTGGTGAAGTTAAATAATATAGGAAAAAGGGTAAAATATGATTATATAGTACTCCCTCCGTTTCAAATTGATTGACCTGTTTTGACTTGGCACGGAGTTTAAGAAAATAAAGAAAGACTTTTGAATCTTGTGATCTTAAATTAAAGATATGTCAAATGTACCAAAATGCCTTTTAATCTTGTGGCCTTAAACATGCCATGTGAAAAGTTGAAATTAAAGAATTGCTAAAAAAGGGAAAGGTTCACTCTTTTTTAAACAGACTAAAATAGAAAGTAGGTCAAATAAATTAAAACAGAGGGAGTATTAAGTAAGGACATAATTGAAAAGTAAAATTAGATAACCATGGGATACCACTAAATCGTGATCACATAAAATAAGGTTTTTCATGGTTATCAAACCATGAAATCAAATCATACTATACCATATATTTTACAATAAAAACAACTAGAGAAAATACATATAAAAAAAATCCTAAACTTGGCTCGACAACTTACTTTAGCACTTAAACTTAACTGATAATTATATACCCCTTTAACAACTTTGGAGTGAATTATTTTCAACCTTTAAAATATAATTCCAGTCTCGCAATGGAGAGTGGATTACACACGCATCATGTCACTGTCAAATCAACACCACGTCATTACCATGTCAGAGCCACGTCAAATTTTTTTTATTAAAAAAATAATCCACTAATATATGTATTATATACATATAATTAAAAAAAAGAAAAAGATTAAATCCCCCATCCCACCCCCTGTCTTCTTCGACAGTCTTCTTCCCCAACCCCCACGCCACTGTTTTCTCAGCTCCTTTAAACCTCCTCCCCACCCACCCCACCCCCTTTCTCTTACAAAGTTCTTTTTCTCCAACCCCTGCCACCCCCACCTCAACTCTCCCCCCTCCCCCCCACCCACCCCACCCCCTTTCTATGAACCCCCTCTCAAATTTTGAGAATGCAAAAAGATGAGAAGCACATCTCTTTTTCTTAATTTCATTTTAGGTGGCTTTAAACCTCAAATTTTACTGGCCGGAGGCGGCGAGCATCGTCACCAGAAATACGTAGAATGGTAGAAGACGGGTGAACTCACCCACCCACCCCCTGTTTTCACCTCCAATGTAAATTTATTTATTTATTTTTAACAAAAAAAATTCTATTCGAATTTTCTTTGCCGGTGATTAGAATTTTCATCGAGAAAATGTTGGAGACGATGAACCCACCCAATTTCACCCCCTATATATATTTGTGTGTGGTGTGGGGTTTGAATAAGGAAAAAGGGGGTGGGCTGGGAGGTCTAAAGAAGGAGAAAGGGGGTTGGGGATAAGAAGTAAAAGATAGGGATGGGGGGCGGCAGTGGGTAGTGGGGTGTGAGGAAGAAGGAGTGAAAATATGTAGGTTGAAAAGGAAAAATAAAAAGGGGGGGGGGGGAGGGGTGTACTTATTTTTTTTCCATTTTAAAACTATTTATGCGCTTGATCCTTTTTTGTTTGCCACGTCAGCGGTTAGGAGGGAAAATAATCACTCTAAAGTTGTTAAGGGGGGTATATAATTATCGATTAAGTTTAAGTGTTAAAGTAAATTGTCAAGCCAAATTTAAGAAGTTTTTTATATATTTTCTCAAATAAATATGATACTGATAGTAACTATATCATATCATACCATGGGGAACAACCATCCAAACAAGGTGTAAAGGTTCCATCGATCAGTGCTGGGGCAGTGTCATTTCGTTCTTGACGTGCCCACTAAACTATGTTTTAATGGATGTCACCTTTCCCTAGATAGGACATCCACGTACGTCTCTATATTAGTTCATTTTGAAAAAAAATGAAAATTTTCGTGTAAACAAATTTAACATTTTTTTGTACATATTTAACTAGATATAGAAACATAGAAAATAAGTAGCAACGATTGAATAATCAAAGCATAAATATATGATACTACAACGTAATTTCAAATAAGTTGGTTAGTTCTCATTATTTAGTTAAGAAATTGAATTGTTGGTCATTAAAAAATGTACAAAAGAATAAAGAATTTCTAATTTTCAAGATACGTGTACTAAGATCAAAAGTCTCAATTTTAAACAAGAGCTAGAAAAAGAAATAAGTGAAAGTTTATTGGTTTCAAAGTAATTTGCCATATAAGTTTATTTACATTGTTATATGTTATTAAACTGCATAGATTTGCATACACGTAATAATCAGTATTTTCAAAAGTGGTAGTGGAGTGAGACGTAATCAAAATGCATCGAAGCGTTATGGGGAGGCAAAATTATCGAAAGGGCTATGCCCCACTGTTTGGGAAGTTCGTCTAATTGTGAGACGAATGCTGAGGCGAACCCCCTTAGGCGTATGCTCCAAAAATTACTATCAATTAAAATATTTTTTTCTTATTAAGTTTCTAATTTAAGTCTTATTATTAAAATATTTAATTATTAAATTTAAATAGTACTCAAATACTCAAAAGTAAAAGAAAAGTAGAAAATTTAAAAGTTATCTTTTTTACCCCTCCCTAAGAGCTCCCACCCTTTTTTGCGCATTTAGTGACTCGAACTCATAACCTTTGAGTTGAAAGTAGAGGGTGCTTATCATCCGAGCAACTCCCTCTTGTCTAGAAAACTTAAAAGTCAAACTTTCAGAAGCATATTTAATATTTACTTATAATATATTATTTTTTTTGGACAAACTTGTATTTTTGAGAACATATAATGGTTTATTATATGAAAAGTTGACTATATATATTGGATGTATTGTGTTGTTTTGATTAGTTTTTTTTAGCTGGAGCAATTTTAGATATATCTTCCACTAATTTTTAATTTTTATATTTTTTATGTAATTTTATCTTTTTGTGATTTATCTATTTTAAAAATATTTATTTTATTTATATAAAATATTAAAATTTAAAGAATTCATGAGGTTTACGCCTCGCCCTATAACAAATAAAATGTCTCCCCTCATAACAGATTAAACCTTTACTTCACGTCCCCGCTTTTTAAAACACTGGTAATAACCATAAAAAGAGTTTCGTGTCATAGTTTTTCTCATACATTTTAATGTAATGAATGGACGGCCAAGGAAACTTCAATTATGCTATGCTATGGAAAAGTTGTTATAGAAAAAAAAAGGCGGAATCCATCGACGGTCTCCTAAAGTTGGCACGACTTTTAAGTTAGAGACCTTAATTGAAGGTTGTTCATTATAAACGCTTCATGTAGGGGTCCGTTATATCATTTTCACATTTTTTGCTGACTCAGCATAGTACGTGTGTTACATAAATTTTGAGCGCGTTTAAAGAATTTTTTTGTGATTTTTTTTCTCTTTCTTCTTCTTTCTCACTCTTTCTGTCATACATCTTTCACCATTTTTTCTCTTTTTCTTCTTCCTCATTCTTTCTCCCTGCCACCTTCCACCATTTTTTCTCTTCTTCTTCCTCATTCTTTCTTCCTACCACCTTCCATCACCCTTCACCACTCTTTACCACTACACCATATTTTAAAAATTTGTGTTGAAGTGTTGTGTCTAAGCAAGATCCAAGTTTTTCAAATCAAATCTCCCACTAAATCACGCTATTTTTTGAACTCGATCCAACATTCAAATCACATGGCAAACTCCTTCATCCTATCAAATTAATCAGACTGTCAAAAATTTAAAAAATTTAATTTCAAGAAACAACATCCATATAACAATAATTGGTTCTAAAAAAAATTACAAACAAAAAATTATTTCCTTCAATTATATTCCATCATTCAACGTTGCAAACAAAATTTTAAAAAGAGTATTGTGAAATTATTAAAAATTAGAGTTACTAAAAATTATTTGATTGAAGCTTAATTTCGACGGAAAAGATGTGAAGATGATCGGAGAAAAAAAAGAAATGGTGAATTTGAAGGAAGAGATGGTGGTAGTGATAGTCATCAAGTTTGAAGAAGAAGGTCATAGTTGTTAGAGGCGGAGGAGATGCGGAAATTGTCGGAGAAGAAAAAAAAAAGGTGGTCCGGCGAGCTGGTCCGAGGAGCTGCAAATGTTTTGCCTTTTCTTTTTTATTGAATTATATTTATTTTTTTAAGTAATTAACTAAATAATTTTAAAAAGGCTTTTACTCATAATATATTTTTTTAATAATTATTTTTGATATATATGCCACATGACTTTATTTAATTCGCTGCTTTGACACGTCATCAGCGAGTTTGTTACACAGACTTTACATATTTGGCCGATTGTTAAAAAAGTGTCAAAATGACATAGCGGACCCCTACATGAGGTGTCTAAAATGAACAACCCTCAGTTGAGGTGTCTAAGTTAACAGTCGTGCCAACTTTAGGGGGCCGTCGATGGGTTCCGCCAAAGAAAAAACTTTTTACGTCCAACTATCATAGCATCTCACAACAGTGAATGCTTTAGGGCCTGTTTTGAAAGCTGAGGATTGGATTTGGTGTAATTGAGTATAATTATATTATTTAGCTTGTTTGGTTGGTCAGGTAATTATTTGCTTAACAGAGAATTGGGTGTAACTGAGAGGAGATACTTACACTTTTCGAAAAGTTGTAAATTGCTGATAATTACATGGTGTAATTACAAGGTTATTTTTAAATTTCTTCCTTTTATTTTTATTTTAATTTCTTTTTGTTATAATTTATTTTTTATTTATACTATTTTAACTTAATTTTATTTTCTAATATTTTAAAATATATATTTTTTATTTTACATTATTTATATTTTATTTTCTTACTTCTTATTTTTCAACCTTTACTTCTTGTGATTTCATGCAATTGTTCGTATTATTTATTTTTTATTTATTTTTTTCATTTAGCATAATTGTGTTGGTATTTTAATTTTTAAATTAAAGTAGAATTCATTGTTGAATAAAGTTATAAACTTACATTTTTTTTTGAATTATATTTATGTATGTTATGTTGAAATTTGACATAAGAGTATTATGTTAACTTTTTTTGTTTTGAATTTTGAATTTATGTTATATTTTTAATTTTAATTTATTTATTTTAGGAGTATTGACTTGATATTTCAAATTGCAAGCCATTTATTTTTCAGTTAAAATTGATAAATTATCTTTTTGTTAAATGTTTTAATAATTTTATGGCATTATATTTACAATATTAATTTTTTGATCAAACATGCATTTCATGATGTTCTTAAAAATCATGTACTTTTAATTTTTATAATTAATTTAATTAAGATATACCAATTTAAAAAATATATATCAATTATTTTTATAATAATAGTTAAGAACATATGTTTATTAATTAATATATTTTCAAAAGATAATATATATCTTATATACCTAATTTAATATAATTATAAATGCCCTTATTGATTACATATTAATTTTTAATTTTTAATAATTTAAATTTATTTAAAAAATTTAATATAACTATTTGATTACACTTGTGCAATCAAACAGTACACTTGTAATTACACTGTAATTACAATGTGATAGGTAAATAGGTCATCGTAATTATTAGGTTGTGTAATTATTCGACTCATAATTACATCAATTTTAATTATCACGTGGCTTTTCAAATAGCACCTTAGTATATTTCGATCACGTCATTCGGATGTGTGGTCAATTTTTAAGAGATGAAAGTAGGAAAAATTAAACAAAATGTCCATTAAATTAAATCTTTTACATAAAAAATAGCCCACTTTAAAATATGGCTCTTCTTTGCCACTTACCATACTTCTTTTTCCTGCATATATGATATACTTCTCTCTTTTTTTTTGAAATTATTATTTTAGTATTTTAGTGGTCTTGCTCTTTTTTTCTTTTGTTTTTTTTTTCTTTCTCTTCCCACCTTTTATTTAATGTTAATTGAAATTTATTTAAAGCTTAATTTTAAAATTCAACATATCAAAAACATGAATATATTTGAGTGAATAATTTACAAAGACTCAAAATATCAAAAGGATGTACATACAATCTAATGTATAAATATAGTATAAACAACGTATATGATTGTATATATATATCTCTGATACATAATTATACATCATATATTCATAGTTATACATCATTTATATAATATCAATACATTACATAACTATTTATACAAGATAGATACATATTTATACAATATCGATACATATTTATACATTATTTATACAATATCGATATATTACATATACACTATATAACAATTTATACAATATTGATACATTACATATACATTATATATATATTACATATACAATATTCGAGAAGTTATACATGAATTTTTCTTGGTGATTAATAAAATTATTAGTTACCAAAAAAAAAAAACTGGCCATTACGCCAGGATTTTTATACCATTTAGCCACGGTCAAACCGTGGCTAAATGGTATAAAAATCCTGGCGTAATGGCCAGTTTTTTTTTTTTGGTAACTAATAATTTTATTAATCACCAAGAAAAATTCATGTACTATTTATACAAGATAGATACATATTTATACAATATCGATACATATTTATACATTATTTATACAATATCGATATATTACATATACACTATATAACAATTTATACAATATTGATACATTACATATACATTATATATATATTACATATACAATATTCGAGAAGTTATACATGAATTTTTCTTGGTGATTAATAAAATTATTAGTTACCAAAAAAAAAAAACTGGCCATTACGCCAGGATTTTTATACCATTTAGCCACGGTCAAACCGTGGCTAAAATGTGAGTATTTTTAATTTTTGACTATTTTTTTTGTAAATAAGAACATGACTATATTTATTGCAAACTAATTACTTTTTTTTTTTTTTTTTGTATATTTACGAAAATTTCCCACGAAAGTAATGAGTAAATGACAACAACTTGTCCTTATTTAGCCACTTTACAACCTATGAGCACTAGATAATTACTACTCCTAGTACATAGAGGCAGAGGAGAAGAAAGGAGATCATTAATAGAATGGATATGAAAGAAGGGAAGGAGCAGGGAAATGTATTATTTCGATTATTATTTGTTACTTTCTCTGTCTCTATAATTTCGATTGTTATTTGTTACTCTCTCTGTCCCACTCACTTTTGTACGAACGAAGTGACGGGTCTCTTTAGAAGATAGGGGACGGCTTTCTTGTGGTAGTAATTGTCAACATCTCTCCTCTTCCAATCATTGACATAGGAGTGAAGGCTTCGAGTTCGACTGATTCGGCAGTTGATCTAGCTGTTTTTGATTTTTCTTTTTCATTTGCTTCCACGACAAACGGCTCCGAAACAAACAAAAAGGTGCGTGCCGCCCTCACGAAAGACTGCCACTTCCGGGCTTAGCTCTTTTCCGGTGCAGATGAATAAACAGTATTTTATCTTTCAGTTGTTGCTCCGGGAAAAGAAGCACGACTCTTTCTATTTCTGTGCTGGCATTTGAGTTGTCTCCCTTCCTCTTTCAATCGAAACACTCGATGCGCCCCTCAATCCCATATCTACTACTTAGTCAAGCCCTTAACTACTTCTATATCTTAGAACAACCCTGCTCTCTGATCGACGTTTATCGCTGATTTGAGATAGTTAAATTTATTTGTGGATTAAGAGCATGCGTTACAATTTTAGTTTCGTTGTTAGAAACGTAAGTTTGCAAAAGATAAATAATCGTAAAAAAATATACAATAACTCAATAAAATAGTGATAAAAAACAAATCTGGAACACCTACGAGGTGTTCGATCTTCCTAGCTACGAGCAAATCGTGATTGAGAACAACAAATAAGCAGGCGTAACACCAATAAACAGTAAGAGACTAAGAGAAAAACTAAAGAACAACGAAACAAGCTTAGAATCAATCGAGAAAGATTTTATTGCTTTTAGGGTTAATGCTTAGTCAAAAGTGGATCCTTTACAATGAAGGAGTGAGTCTCTATTTATATGGTTCACGTCATCCCTTGGTGCGGAAGTACCATCTTGTTAGGCCTAATAGTACTATGTCCAATAGATGTCCCCCACTTGTCCTCAAATTATTGGAGGATGCCATTATAGTATGCTGCGTCTGATGCGATTCTACTGGGTGTTACCTGCGCACCTAAATATTCTGACACAGCGTCCTCTTTGTCTGCCCTTTGCGCGTAGTCGCTATCGATGATCTTCTCGGGCTACCGTAACTTCACTCGAGAAGTCCCCTCCTTGTGTCGGGCTTGCTCCCAAGATGACGTTGTTGTAAGCTGATATCCCTTTGACCCGGCCCAGTTGGTCCAATTCATTTTTACCCCTACAACTTTATTTTTTAATCACTTTCAAAAAGAATTACACAATTCTATATTTAATAATAATTTAACTTTAAAATATCTATTTTATCCTTAATGAATGATTTATATATAGCCACATGAACATTTATGACTTATTTTAGACCATAAATTTCAAAAGTCTTTCTTTCTTTCTTTCTCAAACTTTGTGTCAAATCAAACTAACTCATATAAAATGACAGAGCGAGCGTATTAAATTGCATGCATAGATTTGCATACACGTAATAACAAAACAAAAAAAAAAGAGTTTGTGTCATAGTTTTTCTGATACGTTTTAAAGTAATGAATGAACGGCTGACGAAACTTCAATTATGTTATGGAAAAGCTGCTATAGCCAATAGAAAGAAAAAGCTTTTTTATCGTTTTGTTTCTCAGCTGTGTGAATGCCTAGTATATTTCAATAACATCAGTTGGATGTATGGTCAGTTTTAGTTAAGAGATGAAAGTAATGGGTAAATGACAATAACTTGTCCTTATTTCTATCCATTTCGATACAACCTATGTATGACCATCACTAGATAGTACTTATAAATACATAGAGATAGAAGAGAAGAAAAAAGATATCAGTGGAGAAAAATGGAAGAAGAGAAGGAGAAGGAGAAGGGAAAGGTATGTGTAACAGGAGGAAGTGGTTATCTTGGATCATGGATGGTTATGAGACTTCTCCAACTTGGTTATTCTGTTAATACCACTATTAGGTCTTATCCAGGTAATTTGTTATTCCTAAAATCCTACTTAAAATCTTTCATACGCTTAATTAGATCCTATAGTCGGCGCTAATTTGCGTTTCGTTACTTGTTCTCTATGGGTCCGTTTGGTTGGGAATAAGTTATCCCGAAAAATTAATTTCGAGATTAGTTATCTCACCATGTATATGTGATAATTTATTCCATCAATATGGTATAAATGGTGGGACAAATAATTTTTGGACTAACTAAACCTCCAACCAAACGCAGGATAAAATAATTCTACATTTTATTCCCGGACTATTATACCTTATACCTTACACCAAACAACCTCTATGTGTATGCACAATTTTTTGGTTCTTTAATTCCTATTTTCCGCATGACATGTTTAAAACCATAAGAATTAAATAATATTTTAGTACATTTGACATATTTTTAATTTAAGATCACAAGATTTAAAAGTTTCTTTATTTTTTTAAACTCCATGCAAAGTTACAATTATTTAAAAGACATTAAAAATTGACAAATAAACTCTCGAAATCCGAACACGGTCTCATCAATTGAAACTTTCTTCTAGCTTGTTGACATTCTTCTCTGGTGGGATTCATTCTTTCTTTTTTTTTGAGTTGGGGTGGGGGAAAAGTGGTTTTTCTCATTTGTGTGACCATTTGGTTTCTTTATCTCCGGTGAAATTATTTAATTCATTGCCAGATCGCCAGAAGGATGTGAGCTACCTCACAAATCTCCCAGGTGCACAAGAAAGGTTGCATATTTATAATGCTGATCTACAGAAACCAGAGAGTTTCAATGTAGCGATTGAAGGCTGCATTGGTGTATTTCATGTTGCACATCCAATGGATTTTGAGGACAAAGAAACTGAAGAAACTATAACACAAAGATCAATTGATGGAACTTTAGGTATTTTACAGGCGTGTCTCGAGTCAAAGACAGTTAAACGTGTTGTGTACACTTCTAGTGCAGCTACGGTTGTGAGTATAAGTTCCAACATAATCGACGAAAGCTCGTGGACAGACGTAGATCTTATAAGAACCTTTAAGCCTTTTGGAAGTTCTTACACGATTAGCAAGACATTAACAGAAAAGGCAGCTCTGGAATTTGCAGAAAAAAATGGAATTGATCTTGTGACTGTAATCCCAACTTGGATACATGGCCCCTTTATTACTCCTCAAATTCCAGGCTCTGTTTGTTCATCCATGGAAATAATTCTTGGTATGTCTTAATATATAATCCAGTATCATTGATTCTCATACTTGATCATAGTTGAAAATGTGTGCAGGTCATCAAAGTAATAGCATGAATTATCCTGCAATTGTACCTTTTGTACATGTAGATGATGTGACAAATGCCCATATCTTCCTTCTTGAAAATCCTAACGCAAAAGGGAGGTATATTTGCTCAGCTGTTGAAATATCACAGGAAAAACTAGCTGAATTTCTTTCGACAAGATATCCTGAATTTCAGAAACAAATTACTGAGTAAGTATAGAATCTCACCTTACTTTTAATTGGTTAATTGTTTTAATTTGTTTTTCCTTTTAGATAAGGAGAGGAAAGAAAAAAATGTGAAATATTAAGCAATTACATTTTTTGTTTCAAAGTTGAGTGTCTTACTTTTCTTTTTAGTTTGTGCTGTTATAATATCAATTTTCTAAAACTTATCTGTCAAAAATATGATGTATTCAACAGAAAAAGTTTACATATGACCCTATGCTAACTATCTAAAATACAATTTTCTTAATTTGAGTAGCCAAAAAGAACATGTGATATTGCTCGTATGAGCTAAGCAATGCATATTTCAGTTCCTTATATTAATATATCTAGGTACAAGTCAAATTAAAACATTTAATTGATGTGTTGTGTTATCTATTTCCAGGTACACAGGGATAAGTGGAGAAGCATTTAAACAGTCTAGCCTTTCATCAAAAAAACTTTTGGAGACCGGATTCAAGTACAAGTATGGCCTTGAGGAAATGTTCGATGGAGCAATTGAATGTTGCAAACAAAGAGACATCCTCTAATAATCCCTTTGTAGCAAATGCAACTTAGAAACTTCTTTTTATATGAAGCTCTTTCCTTTTCTTTTCATCTCTTTTTTCATCTTCATGTACTTATGGACCTGAATAATAACTGGACGCGTACGTTTTAGTGCTCTTAAATTTATCAATATGAATGGAGAGAGACTTGCAAATGCATTTGCTTGGACAAAGGTGGAAAAAGAGTTCTATTATATATATAGTGAGCGACAGGGTAAGTAATAAGATTTAAGAGTCTTTTTTATTTTCTTAAATTTCGTGTCAAATCAAATTAGGCTAAATAAATTGAAACTGAGAGAGTAACAAACTTAATCATGAGATATCGAGCCCTTGTACTCTTAATATAAGGTTCAAAGGGCACATTCCCAAAAGAAGAACAAGACAAAAATAAAGAACCATAGCTACTCTGGCATGCCACCATGACAGAGGTGATTGACTCACCTTAGCTGACACTTGAAGACCACCTTGACTACATCATTGATGACCTGTGGTGCCACTAGTAGTAGGATTAGCATTAAGCAATAAGTGAATTTGATGAGCATAAAGCCCAATAAGGTAATTATAACGATCCTCATATTCATTTTGTCATTTTATTTCAATTTCTCTGTTTGACAAATAGGCTATGCGGGGAGGTGTGACTTTTAAGTTTTACTTTTAAGTTTTGCGGGTGTGGATCAAGTTAAAATAAAAATTCTTAAAACTGATGCATGGTGCGACGGATTGCGAGTCTATGTGGGTACTAATAAAACTGAATGTTAATGTCTCATATTCTTCAAGTTTTTTCATTATCTCGTCATCATTTGGTTGTGTTGTTTCAAAATTAGAAGCATGGTTTGTGCATCAAAATATAAGATTTTTTGTATCTTATGTTAATTTGGGTTAAAAAGTTGGGTATTCACTTTTCTCTTTGTATTTTTTAAATCTTGTGTTAATTAATTTGGGGCTGCAAAAATTAAGGATGAGGAAATTTTTATTCATCTCTGCTTCAAGAAGAAGCATTTTCGGGAAAAAAAATGTCTGAAACATCCATCTGGTCACTGCTGTAAATTAAAAGAAAATGTTACTACTTTGCGGGAAAATTAAAAAAATATATATGAATTATATTTTTTGTATCAAACTCAGTTTAAAAATTAAAAAATGAAAAAATTATACATAGTAGGTTTATGCGAGGAGGGGGGTTGGTTGAAAGCAAACATTTTTGCCATGCAACCGTCCTTTCCTGCACCATTTGTCATCCCTACCTTCCCATAGTTTTCTTTAGTTGTTTATGCCTTGCGGGGATGCGTGAAATAAGTTCTAAGGTGATTGGATGCATTTCGTGGAAGATTTTCAGTTTTGAAATTTGAAAAGTTTGACCAAAGTCACCATTTTGTGTAGATGTGGTCGTATTTATATTTTGACTATTTCATTAGGTTAGGAGAGTGACTTATAACTTGGTTGGATGGTTTGTATGGATCCTGAGATGCTCGAGAGTAATTTAGACCATGAGTTGATTTCTAGCTTTCAAAAAATTAAGAGTTGATCACGGTCAATATTTGGTCAAGACGACCTCAAATCATCAACAGGTCTAAAAAATGTCTTGTGATGATCTATATTATTGATATATATTCCGGAGGTTTCCAACTATTTCTGAGGGTCGAATTCAAGTTTGGATATGCTTTTTGATGTTGTTGTCATTTAATGCCATGTATCATTTTTCGTGTTCGCGAGGTGTGCATCGTGTTTGTGAAGAAGGAACAAAGTTAGTCGTTGCGTTCACGTGGGGTTTAACGCATTCGTGAAGAACAGATTTAGTGTCTATTCTGGGTTAGGCATCACATTTGTGATGGGTCTGTCGCGATCGCAATGTGTTGGGTCGATTCATTGGATTCAGAATTAAATCCCTATTTCAAATAGAGAATGCATAATTTAATTTTTGGAGCTTGGGAGCTCAGATTTTGATAATTTCAAATGGGATTTGATTGTTTTGGCTTGGGCGTAGGAATTTAACCCTATATTTGGTATTTCTCCGCTATCTATCACTCATTTCGTGATTTAATCCGCATTTGAGTGTTGAGAAATTAGATTTTTTGTACCTAAAGTTGGAAAATCATATTTTGATGATTTGGAGCCCGATTCGGACTCAGTTTTTGATAAAATATCATATTTGAGACTCTTGTATTATGCATAAGATAATTTTGAAATAAAATTACTATTCTAACCTTGGAGGATCGGGATTGATTTTGGGGTTCGAGATGAAAGTATGGCAATATGGGTGTCTATAGAGTCGTATACTCACGTAAAGTATGATTTTGATAGACTAGAAGCTTTTTGAGATGATTTAGAAGGAAAAGGTAATTTTGTGAGGGTTTGTGGCCTGTTTACTTGAATTTTGAGGTAGGTTATGCCTAACTCTCTTACACCTTACCTGAGCTATGATTTATTGTATTGTGTGTGTTATGAGTCAGGTGTATTGGTGATTTTGATAATTAGGAAGAATGAGTTATCTACGTGGAATCGAGATTAGGACCTAGTTGATAGATATTAGATGACTTAAATTTCTTATTTGTTGTTGCATTATGCTATTTCATGTGTTGTACCATAATTTGATGGTTTAATGTCCTAAGGGTCGTGTGTTGTAGAAGCAATTTGCTTATTCGGGAAATTAATAGCCTAAGTGCACTGTGTTGAAGCAATATGCTTAGTTGAGAAAGTTGGTGGCCTAAGGGCACTGTTCTGAAAGAGATGTACTTATTCCAGTTGCATTTGAATATTCTTTATTATTGTGATCATGCATATATATTCATTTTTCATGGATCACAATATGGTACGAGGTTTATGATAGAATGATGAAACCTAATGAGAAATAGTTCCAGGTATTGATATTATATATGATTCAAGGTAAAATTCTTGTTGCATACCCTAGGAAATAGTTTTGGACGGATATATGGACCTCGTGAGTCTCCTATGAGTCCTAACTTATGGCATACCATCATGGAGAAGGTATAGTGGTAGGATCATTTGGCCATTGATTTGCATAAAATATTACATTGCCTTTCACTTTCCTTATCTATCTTCCCTACTTTATGTCATTATATTAAGTATCGGATGATTATGGTTAGCTATTTTTTCTCATTTTCCACGAGTTAGTGGATTCGAGGTATATGATTTAGTACGATTCATATCATACTTTTTATGATATAGCTATTTAACTCTTCCTTGATCGGCCTAGATGCCTTTTGAGTACACATGTTATCATACTCATACAACACTTGTTGCATCTTTAATGCAGATCCTAGAGCTAGCATGACCTCCTGATTCTCTTGTCTGAGGTTGTGTCTACAAGAAGCCTTGATGAGCTATTTGGTATTCAAAATGATGTCAGGCTTCCTCTTTATTTATTTTTCTTGTCTTTACTATTTTAAACAGTTTTGTAGCTTCAAACATTTGTAGTAAGTCCGTAGAAGCTCTTGTACTGGTGGCACTGAGTCTTAAGTGTTTCCTTATCTTTCCACATTTCTATTACATGTTTATGAAAGCTTGATTTTGAGACTCCACTTCCCCTATTTTTGTTACATCTATGTATTAATTTGATATTTGTTTTAGGTAAAGGGTTGGCTTACCTACCGATGGATTAGTGTAGTTTCCATCATTACCTTAAATTTTGGCTCTTGATAATTTGGTATTAGAGCATCTAGGTTCACCAATCTCATAAGTACTAAAGAAAATATCTAGTAAAGTCTTGCGGACCAGTATGATGACTTTTGTATTTATCTTAGAAAGGCTACAAGGAATTTTTGGAAAATTTTATTATTTGATTTCTTATCGTGCATAATTGGTTACTTCTTCAGTTTTCAACTTTGTTGTATTATTCTCTCACATATGGCGAGGACTCGTACAATTACGATAGTAGATTAGGTACATGCACCCGTTGTTAAGTCCTCTATACAAGGTCGATGCTGAGGTAGAGGTAAATCATGTGCTGCGGCACCTGCTCGAGTTTGTGCTGGGGCTGCATCACTTGAACCAAAGACTGAGATTCAGGATGTGACATATAAGGCTAAGGATATGGGACCAACTTAGGCACCATATGGTTTTGTTACTACGCTAGTATTATACAACACCACAATATGTATTTTGAGCTTTCTTGAGGATGTATCTCATGTGGGACTTTCACCTGCTACACTGTAGGGTTCTTAGACTCAAGTTGTGGCACAGAATCCCGATCAGGTTCCTATTCTAAGCCTTCAGACTTTTGGGGCTTAACCAGTTGCTGCTATTTGCCCCCCGTGTGGGTACTGCACCATTACTCGATCTTTATCCATATTCTTTGACTAGGCAAGTTATATTTCTAGAGGAGGAAAAGATGTTTGATTGATTCATCAGGATGTGTCCCCATCATTTCACCGAGGATTCAGATGAGAGTGCTTATGAGTTCTTAGTTAGCTGTCATGTGAGGTTGCATAACCTTGTGTAAGGAGAGTTGCACGGGGTGGATTATACTACTTTCCAGATGGTCAGGCCCGCCAAATAGTAGTGGAAGGCATGTATTGATTGCAGACTAGTTGGTTCACCTTCCTTTACTTGGTCTCAATGTTCAAAGGTGTTCTTAGAGAAGTTTGTTCCTTACATCTTAAGGGAGAGTAAGAGGGACTCATTTGAGAAGCTTCGATAGGATAGTATGTCAGTTACTGAGCATGAAGTAAGGTTCCATGCCTAATACTACCATGCATTGATGATATTTCCCACCGAGGCAAAGCAGTTTCACTGGTTTTTAGGGGTTTGATCACTCTTATTCGTATGCTACCACTCAGTTGATATCTTCTGGAGTTTTTTTCAACAACCGATATTGTTAAGGATATTGAGATAATTCATTGTCAGACATATGGACCAAAAGAGCTCATAAGTTTGGAGGTTTCAGTGGTACTTCATCTAGAGGAGGTTTCTGGGTAGAAGTTATTTTCCTTAGTACAGTCAGCCACTTCAAACATCAGAGGGTGGTCACTCGGGAAGGTTTCTCGAGACTCCTATGTTAGATCTTTTGGTTGTGGTGAGTATTTGGGTTGTTCTAGACCATTTCAGCATCCCATGACTGGTAGAGGATGTTATGACCCTGATGACTGGGGATATTATGTGAGGGACTATCCTAGGTTTAAATATGGTGAGGCCCAACATTGTACTCAAGCTCAACTTTTTAGAGCACTGATACAACCGGCTAGGGACTGAGGTAGTTCATACTTTGGTAGGGGTGGTTCACAGATTGACATGGGTAGTGGTAGAGGAGTTGTTTAAACTAGGGGTGATCGTGTATATTGCTATGCTTTCCCTGGTAGACTCGAGGTTGAGGCCTCTAATACTATGATTATATGCATTGTTCTAGTATCTAGTGACATGCTTCAATTTTATTTGATCTTAGATCTACGTTCTTCTATGTATCTACGTATTTTGCATTGGGTTTAGCTATGACTTATGATTCTCTATTTATGCCAATATGTATTTCTACTCCCATGAGTGATTCTTTAATAGTGGATCGGGTGTACTGATCTTGTGTAGTCAGATTGATAGGGTATGACATGTGGGTGGACTTAATTATTTTGAATATGTCAAGTTTGACATTATCTTGGGTATGAATTGTCTTTCTTCATATCATGGATTCTATACTATCACGCCAAGACAACCACCTTAGTTATGCGGGGGTTCTTAAATTAAAGTGGAAGGGTACTTCATGTCAATATCTAAGGAAGGTAATCTTATTTCTGAAGGCTCAACGATTGGCTAAGAAAGGTTATCACTCTTATTTATCTTATGTTTGAGATACTAGTACTGATACGCCCCCTTTGGAGTTGGTACCAGTAGTAAGAGAATTTTCAAAGGTATTTTTGACAAATCTTCTAGGTGTTTACCTGACTGGGACATTGATTTGGCATTGACTTAAAGACAGACACTTGACCTATTTCTATTCCACCATATCGGATGACTCTGTAAAAGTTGAAGGAATTGAAGGAGTAACTTTAGGATTTTATGAGCAAGGGCTTTAGTCGACCGAGATTTTTCCCCTAAGGCTCTCCAGTGATGTGTATGAAGAAGAAAGATGGAAGTATGAGGATGTGCATTGACTATCAGAAGTTCAACAAGGTGAACATCAAGAACAAGTATTCTATACTATGTATTGATGATTTATTTGATCAGCTTCAGGGTGCTTGTGCATTTTTGAAGATTAATTTGAGGTAAGATTATACACTCGTTGAAGATTAGGGATGAGGATGTCCACAAGATCACTTTTAGGACTCATTATGGTCATTAAGAATTTTAGTCATATCTTTTGGGTTGACGAATGTACCGCCAATATTTGTGTAGTTGATGAATTGTTTATTTAGATTCTACTTGGATTCCTTCGTCATTGTTTTATTAATGGCATTCTGATTTATTCTCATAGCCATGAGGATCATGAGAGGCATTTGAGGATGGCACTTTTAACTTTCGAAGGATTAGAAGTTGTATGCCATGTTTTTTAATTGAAAGTTGTGGTTAAGTTCTGTGGCATTTATGTGTCACATGATGACTAAGGATAGTATTATGGTAGACCTAAGAAGATTGGGGAGTTTAGACATTGGGTCAGGCCCACCTTAGCTATAAAGAGTAGAAGTTTTGTGGGATGGGTAGGCAACTCCCTACAGTTCATGGAGGGTTTCTCTTCGATTGCATCTCTATTGACAAAGTTGACTCAAAAAAATGTGGCTTTTCAGTGGTCAGATAATTGTGGGTTAGGCTTCAAAAGTTCAAGACCTGATTGACTATAGCTTCTATTTTGACCTTACTTGTAGAAACTAAAGGTTTTATATTCTATTATGATACTTCTCGAGATGGTCTTAGGTATGTGTTGATGCATAAAATCAAGGTAATAGCTTATGCTTTGAGGTAACTAAAGATTCACAAGAAGAACTACCTTACTCATGATTTAGAGTTAGCAGGGGTGGTATTTTCTTTGAAGATTTAGAGACAATACCTCTTTGGTGTGTATTGTGAGGTTTTCATGAATCATCGCAACCTTCAGTATATTTTTAAATAGAGGAATCTCAAATTGAGGCAACAACATGTAACACCCCAAAAACTTTAAGCTATGAACTAGGCATAAAAATCCTAAGTTTGAAATTGTCAAAACACAAAAATGGTTCATAGACCAAGTCTACGAGCCATGAATTGGACCACGAGTCATGGATTGGCCTCGTGAACTCAGTCCTGCAGACCATTTGGTCTAAAACCATAAAAGGGATTCACGGGTTGTGATCAAACCACGGTCCATGGTCTCCCCTCATGGAAATCAGACCTGAGGGCCATCAGTTCTCTAAGAACCACAGAAAGGTTCCACGAGCTATGGAAGGGTCCACGGGCCATGGAAGGGTCCATAGGCCGTGAACCTCACTCATAGAAATCAGACCTGTAATCAGTTGATTTGGATAGGAATCATGACCACCAGCCACGAATAAGCTGCGGTTCAGTCTACAGGTCGTGGTTAGTGCCCATGGAACCTGTATCGAGTTTTCAGTAAATTTTTCATTTAATATTTTTCTGGGGTATTTTTGTAATTTTCCACTTCTTAAACTCCTATGTTGGGTCATTTTAAGCCAATTTAGAGGGGTTAAACTCTAGCTAAGTCAGATTTTCATTCATTCTCTCAATCAAAGTTTCAAAAGTAAGAAAAAAGGTTTTTCTCTCAAGCTTCAAGGCCTAGGGTTCCTTCTTCAAGTCTCCATCTTCAGATTCTAGTTAAGAAAGCTTCAGGTTAATGTATGTGGTTATTTAATAAGGGTCTTCTTCTACCCTTATGCCCAAAGCCTATAATTTTACCTTGACTTTTATGAAATTGACAAACTAGGATTCTTACCCAATTATGAATTTTCCTATGAAATTGATTTACTTATATTGTAGTATGCTTTCTAATCCCTTATGCACATTTTATATGAGTTTATACAAGTATTTTTAAAGATCATGAACTGAGAATGAAATTAGCATGAATTGACATTTATTACATGTTTTCAAGCAAAATTGACATGTTTAGATAACATGACCTCAAGTATTTGTGAAATAGCATACCTAGTTTCCTCAAGTATGAACTTTAGTAAAAGTATATTTTTAAACTAGTGCTATGTTATATCTTCAAGAATTATATTTTCATAAGTAATGTGGCATTCATATATGTCCACATAAATTATGAATAGTTTTGACATCCAGATATTCACACTCTAGCACCCCAAAATTGTCTTCGCATGCGCATAGATTAGACCTGAGGAATCATCCCAAGGCAACTTTGTGCATGACGAGACAACAAAGCAAGTCCAAAAACGTGCATGAGCGTGTGCGTCTGCTTGCATAGGCAAGGCAGTGCACGCAAAGCATCCTCCCTAGCGTGCGATCCCTGCAACCCTTCTTTTAATGCGACCTTTGGCCTGCAAAGCCTTTTTTTATGAAAAGCTTGTTGGGGCAGATTTAAAGTTATAAAGTCATGATTCTTTGTAAATCATTTTACTATCTAGATCTTAGCTTTTGATAAAAAAGGAAAAGGATTTCTACATCCCTCGGTTTTGAAAGTATTATTTGCAAATTATGAAAACCTTTGAGGGATATGTTAAATGTGATTTAATTCTTTAAAATTATGGGACTAGTGATGTATGATTTTATGAATGATTATGGCATGATATGTATGACTTGCAAGTCTTGGTATGATAATACCAACCTACGAATGCCTTAAGAATGTTAAGAGTCCCTAATGAAAGTTTTGCTTAAATATTTTTGAAATACTAAAAGATGGGCTTAAGTTTATTAGATGATTAATCGAGAAAGTATGAGTCGAACGAGGCTCATTACCCAAAACCGTATTTTTCTGATGCATATGATGTTGTCCTGAAATATGGACAATCATTGTATGCTTGAATCATTCAGTTGTATGCAGTATATGTTGTGATTATGATCTAATGCTTCGATCTTTACGGCAAACTTGGATTGGGGGCTCTGCCGATCGAGTTGTGGTCAGACCCATATAGCCCGTGGTGAAAATTATATCGGTGATACCATCTAGTTCAACAGTAATATTAATGTATGGTTTTCATGTAATGTTTGAATACTTGCCCCATATTTTGTTTTCTATTATGATTTATGTCACGATTCTTATGACTTGCTTTATAAACTATATTGTCCCTTCCCCTAGGTTTTATACTTGTACTCGTCGTACTGAACATCCTTGGATGCTACATCATTTCATGATTTAGGTTCATAGATACTTTCTCATAGTTCTGTGCAGCGTCAGGATCATTCGGGACAATATTAGCAAGTGGTGAGCCCTCCATCTTCTGGAAGGCGTTTTAAATCCTTATTGTTCAACCTTAATTTTTATTTTATGGTATTTTTAGGGTCATATCTCGGCATAGAGATTTTATTCTTATGTTAGAGACTTTGTATACCTATGTAGATGTTGTCTAAATATTTTGTTCTCAATACTTGGTTAACTTTTAATTATGTTTTAAATGATATTCTCAAATGGGTCCTTTTTCCGCAAATGCTTATTTTAATGCTCATGATGTTATGATAAGGGGTCTTCTCGGGCCTTCTTTGGCCTGGGTTGCCCGTTACTTCCAGGGCCTGATCTTGAGGCATGACAAACTTGGTATCATAGCATGGTTCAACGTCCTAGAGTGTCTATGAAGCCGTGTCCAGTAGAGTCTTTCTTATGGGTGTGTTGTGTACCACACTTATAAATCAGGAGGATACAAGTCATTTAGAAAATGTTTTCCATTATTTCATACTCCAGATTGTGCAAAAGTATTGTCCATAAGAAACTTATCCAGATTTTCTACTCTGCTTTAACTCCACTGACTATGCCTTATTTTCGAGGTGATAGAAGTATAAAATTCAGACTCCTTAAGATGTAATCCTATCTGGTTGAGTCATCTAAAAGGTTATGAAACTGCACAAGGACTTGAGAGGAGTCCATTAGTGTGTAAACGCCTATTGCTTCTAAGTGTAAAATCCTATTCTCATGGATCATACATTTGAGACAAGATGAGACGTGTTTTCAGACCCTTTCAAAAACTTTGTTGCAGTTGTCACGCTCAAGGGAAAAATGTATATATGCGAGTGTTGGGATAGTATTCCACCCGAGAGAAAGTATAAAGTAGGGTGTTATGAGATATGAGTAGTGAGATGGTTCTAAAGCTAGAGATATATGGAGTCATGAGTTTAGAAGACGGATAGTGCAGGTAGTGAATGATAAAAAAAAAGGCAGCTAGAGTCTTGTACCCATTAAGAGAGTGATGGAGGTGGTATGCCCGTATTGTGTGGGTTTCAATGTAGCAAGATTGGCAAGTTTTATGGAAATCGGTAGAAGAAGATTCATTAATTAAGATGTTCTTTTTAATTATTTGAAATAGGGAAGGAGCTTATGATGGCTTGTTATTGTAGTAGTATAGACCAATTATAGGTTGTGAATGGAAGGATAAAGTTCGAGTTTGTAAATTTGGACTTCAATTTGGAGAAATTTGGAGAGGAAGACTTAGTGATGTTTATAGAACTTTGAAGATAGTATAAATGTATGCATGGGTAAGTAGATGTGATGTGAGAAATGAGGATGTGCTAATGTACTGTAATGGGTTATATTGTAAGATTAAGATCGACCACTCTGTCAAAGTTTTAGTGGATTAGTGTTTCTTGATTTTTATCTGGTAGTTGTAAGCCTAAATAGCATGCTAAGTTGTGATGTTAACTTTACCTAGTGCTAGACACTAAGCTTGAGTCAGGAATGGTCATCAACATAGAAAGAATGATAGTTTGGGATGATAATGTTACTTTTATGAGACTGATCTAGTAGGTTTGACATGGTGCGCGAGAGGGCTAAGGTTGATAACTTAGGGAAGTTTGGAATGTGTTATCATGATATATACATGAGAACTAGTATTGAAGTAGTGAATTGTGGCTAAGTCATTAGATGAATAAGAGCCTTAAGTTTATAAGAATAAGTTGTACCCGAGGTAATATGTTGTTAGATGAGGTTTTAAGTTGTAAAGTGCTAGGTGTTCCTGATTAGTATTCTTGAGTTGCTTTATATGGAAGAGGCTAGGTAGTTATTATTTGGTGTCCATTGTAATAAAATTGAGTGAATTATGGATCTAAAGGGACATTGTTGAGCCTCTTGGTATGATTTTAAAATTCATTGAATTGGACAGATATGAGATTAGATAAATCCTAGTAGACCAACAAGTGGAGAATAGATTTTTTTTTTGTAGTGTTAGAGAGCGGGGATGTGTCCACCTAAGAGAGTTATGTTTTAATAATATGAATGTAGAGGTTAGAGTAAGTTAAGAATAGTGTATCTAAAAGGAATGGCCTAAAAATGAGCTAGTATCTTCCAAATATAATATCTGGGTGAGATTAGCATTCATGTGTATAGTGATACCCTGCAGTGACGAGTGTTGTACTTATTGATCTTTTTACATAATAGGTCCGCAGACCTAAGATAGTGACCTTTGACTAAGGGGGAGATGATGAGGTGTTCAACCAAGGAAAGTCTTGAGTTTCTAGTGGTGATGAGTTTCAGAAAGGAGTTATGATGCATTCCAAGGTGACCCATTCTTATTCTAGCATATTCCTTATACGTCAGCTTAAGAGGCACTCTACTCATGTCTTATGCCTTCGAACCATGCCTCTGTCTAAGAGTTGAACATTTTATATATTCTCTTATCCATGCTCTGTCCTTTGAACTAGAAGTGATGGTGTCTCTCAGCGATATAAAATCTTTCTCTAAGATTCTAGGGATCTAGTGTCTATGTTATGATTCTCATGATCCATGGACCCATATCTCACGTTATGCTCAATCCCATAAACTCAATTTTCACGATATGCCCAAAATGGCTATTGAAATAATGGTACGTCTTGTAATACTCAGATCAGACTTTTTGAAAGATTCATGCTTAAGATTTCCTTGCTCTAAGCCCTGTATACATCCACCCTTAATGATTATGGATAGTTATGGCATGTCTATGCTCAAGACAACCCTTAGTTCATGTCTTATGTGTTCACTATATATGAAGTACTTGTGCCCATCGCACCGGATTCCCCAGATCTTATCTTTAGTGACAAGGTCACGCTAAGTATAAGTCGTGATTGAACAACATCCATGTATCCCTAGTGCTCATGCTCTTGTTAAAAATGTTTAGTTCATACCCCATGTTTATGGTTAGGAGTTAGGCCTCTATTTGCATGTCATGCAGTTCATGCTCTCGTTCTACTTCTTCAGTAATATTTAGCTTATGTTGGGGAAAATGTCAGTTCGGAAAGCTAAGTAGTGGCCTAGATGGAATGTAGTAGAGGTTCCCTTTTTATTGGTGGCTACAGTGTGATTGTGTCACCTAAGTTGTTAAGTGTGGATGAGACGCGAGATGAGGATTAGTTATGTGTAATAGTTAGATGAGAATATATAGTGTGTCTCCTTGCAGAAGTTCAAGAATTGTTGATTGTGGAAATGCTTTAGAGAGTTCTTTGATAGTTTAGCTACATAGGAGTCGGAAAGGGAATATAGTGATAGGTTTGAATGTGATGTTGAACACTTGTGGGTGATTGCATTGGGTGTCAAGTGACTCTTTTTTGAAGCTTGAGCTTGATTGATTAAGGTGATAAGGAGAATCAGTATTCTTGGAGGATAAATCTAGATGTGAGAAGAGACTTTGAGAGTCTAGGATAATCCTAAGGGCAAATCACGTTTTGTAATGACCCTCCAAGTGAAATTTGAACTTTTTTCTTGTTTTCCCTATTTTAACTCTCTTCGTAGTTGTCAAGACCCGATTTCTCAGGTCATGATGGAACCTACGACCCCCCAGTAGGCGAACCAATTCTCATAGCCTAGAATGGTTAGTAATGGGCTACTACCTAACCAATACGCATAATAAGCAGAAATAAGCGGAAGCAGAATATAAAGATAGAACAAAGCGAAAGCAATAACCTGAATATATACAAAAAAAAATACACCAACCCCAAGACTTGATATCGACAATACAAAAGCTTCTAATAGAATACGAGTGCTAGAAGTAACAAAAGATAGGTCCAACTGTCTCCGAATATACAAAGAGTAACAACACAAAAGATGAGATATGGTCAAGCCTCGGTCGTTAGGCGCTCACCCTAGTCTCGAAGATCCAAAAGCTGCACGAGTCTCCAATGCGATCAACGGTGAAAGCTCAACTAATATCTGCACCAGAAAGATGCAAAAGTGTAGTATGAGAACCAATTGTTATGCAATGGGTACCCAGTAGGTATCATAGGCCGACTGGGCACATATAAGATAAAAGAGCAGTAACAAGTAGAGTAGAAACAAGTAGTCACTGAAAACAATGAAGGAGCACACAGAGGCTAGCACAGAAGGAATACAAATAAGATAACACACATGGCTAGCTACTAGAATACCAATCATAGGCGAAAGAAAGAAATATGTACCTGAGATCCTTGCAATAACAAGTATATAAGGAAGGGTCTAAAAATTAGGCTTAATACCGGTAACCTCAATAAAAAGAGAAGGACCTGGCAAATAACGGAAGTTATGCTCAGATACAGAATACTATCATCTGAATAAGCATACTAACCTCAATCAAGATATACCAACTGGAAGCCAAAGTACAACCTTATCAAATCCAATGTCGAGTAACCATAATAGGAATAATATTATGAGTTAATAAAAATAAGCCTACCTACAGTCCCACGGGCACCCATACACCCGAGGAACACAAGCAAGTAAAGAAAAACCCTCTGGCATCCCATACTACCGGAGCGTATACTCAACAAAGAGTAAACAAGGATGAAAACTCAAATAATATGATAATATGATGAACTAGGTGTAATAATAGTGATGTATGTTACCCGCTTCTGGCGTCCTATAAGGCCCAGAAGACAGGACCCATGGAAGGTCATACCTGTATACCTCTACTACACCGTATACCCTCCCTCTAGCACTCCCAGCATGTAGCCCCTAGTTCAGAATGGCAAGGTCCATGGAGGTCCACAACCAACATACTAGATGCCCCATAATCTCGAAAATCCCCAAGTAAAGCTGCCCAGAGGGTATCCAGGTCTAAATCAGTAAATCAAATGGTTCTAGCGCATGGCCCCGCCGAGCCTAGTATTATCACAGAAGTTATAGTAAAACAAGTCTAGACCTCGGCCCCGCTGAGTCTAGTATTAGTAGAAATAGTGATAAAACATCCTTTTTGTTTTCTCTTACCCCAAGCAGATTCGTTAAAATGGTACCAAACCTCTATGCAATCATTTTTACCAAAAAATGGGCCCCACAAGCCATGCAGGTTTTAAAAATCATTCAATAGAAGGCCCGAAGCCAAAACCATAGTAAAATTATGCAGAAATCCTCTATATTCATGATAAATGGTGTACATAATCACAACACTGGACCACGGCCCACAATCAACCTATTGGCCCTGCACATGCTCTAATCATTCTACAGCATAAATAGCCAGCTCTATAACAATAATAACGATGTTCGGGACTCACGGACATTGCCAATAACCCACCATCTATGTTTCAGAGTCAATACAAGGCCACATAGGACTACAAGGGTAATAATATCATCTATAACAAATACTACAAACATTGGAGGAAAGAAACTAATTGAACATGAAGAAGCGGTCAAGGTATGTGGTACCAAGCTAATAAACCCAACCCAAGGATGCCCATTAATACAATTTTATCCTATATATGTGAAGTCTAGAGTAGTTAGACCGTAACCTACCTGTCGTTCGATGATAAGCTGCTAGAACGACGATGTCCAAGCTCAAACCGCTCCGAAAAGAAATCAAACTCAAATTCGGGCTTGAATAACTTGACGTAGATAATCGATTTTCTTTCGGGTATCAAAGAAAGTGTTAAAATATTTCTCGCATAGAAATTTCCTTAGCATGATAGAGCATTTATGCATGTATACAGAGAGAAGAGAAAATAGTAGCTATTAAAAATTTTACTTCAAAGTGTAAAAAATAAAAACAATTGCAGAAGTTAAAGATATATATATATTTAACATGTCATACTACTAATTTATTAAAGGTAAAGGTGTCAAATGTTAGTATGAACTAATGACATTTATTACCTATATTTGTTGTCTATCAATTTCAACCCCACGTGTACCCCTTGGTGTCCACACCATATTTGGTCTCATCCATTTACTTGGATGGGGTCCGTAATATGTATGCACTCGGATATTGCGTAGGTTCATAGTAAAATAAATATAACTTTTTAAATATATCATAATTAATAAAAAATAATTTCAAATAAAATCTACTATATTATAATAATACGTTTCAACATAACTAAGTTTACTATCTCTGTTAAAATATTAATAATTTATAAAACTCTTATAAAATAAATACATACACAAATATATCATATCAAAAGTACTTTTTTTTTTTTATAAATAATTAAAACATTTTAGTAAGGGAATAAAAATATAACTTTTTACCACATTCAACTTTTAAATTAAATATTCTCAAATACACGCGATGTTAATAAAATTCTCAAATTTAGGCTCGCAAACCTTGGATACGGGATGAAGGTTAAGGTCATACGATCACAAATCACTATCGCACGATTTCGATAACTCAACTCTTAATAGTTAGATCTAAAACAGGAAGGTCATAAAGACCAAACGAACGGCCAGGGTACTGAACCACCGGTCCCAGCACGCCATAAATGACTTGGGACTGCTATAGGCAAGCTCTAACAATACAAAAAAAGCGAAAATGCATAAATGACCGAAAGGGTCATTACATCATCAACTACTAAAAAGACTTTCATCTCCGAAAGTCAGAAAAGAAGGAAACACTAGAGATCTAAGAAAAGAGGATATGAAGCCCACACTACTCTCTTACACAACTCGGGTAGCCTCCACGACCGGATGGCACCAACATAACAAAACCAACAAAATGCAACCAAGCCTAAACTCCTCGCTATCCAAGCTAGATTCCAAACTTAATCTCCAAAACTCCAAGAACCTTTCAACCCAAACTAAACCTCGAGAATCACAACCAAAAAATGCCGACTCAACACCAAAACCAGAGAACCAAGGCGATCAACTCACTAAACTCAAATCCTCAAAATCATAACCAAGTTTATCAGAAATCCA
The DNA here is from genome assembly GCA_003996215.1 of Jaltomata sinuosa. Classification (NCBI taxonomy): domain Eukaryota; kingdom Viridiplantae; phylum Streptophyta; class Magnoliopsida; order Solanales; family Solanaceae; genus Jaltomata; species Jaltomata sinuosa. Next base: position 4,502 of record QJPP01002429.1, on the reverse strand, counting down.
TCAACCCAAAACTCTAACTCATGAACCCGCTGATCTGCAAAACCCTTTTTATTCTGAACTGAATCCTTTTGCACCACACACAGGAAACTTCACATAAGTCAAACACTTAAACCATCCTCGAAGCATCAACTGACACACCAGAGATCCATAGTTCCCGCTTATACTCTACCATGAACGAGTTCACCCTTTTTGCTCAAACTCTTTCCAAGCCAAGCTATAGTTTACTAGACTTTGCCATCCAAGATAACAACCTGTAGCATATCATCAAAAACTGGAGTTACTTTTCCTGACTGACCATCAACCAATGAAAAAACACTTTTTCTAACATCACACTTGCTAACTAAATCTAACTGAACAACCCATCTAAACCTGACTGAAGTCTGCGCACCAGGGTTAGGAAAGACATGCATGAACGCCTGGTGTTAACGGAGAACTTCTAAACTGTAGAACGAAACCAACCTCGGTGAACCGGACCAAATCTGAATCAACTAAATACGAAGGCACCAGGCAATCTGTCCAACAGACCCAAACCAAAACCAAGATCCTGCAAGGAATGTGGTAAGCCTACCACGAAGTCCGTAGTCATCAGCTAAGCTCCAAACTCTAAGAATACTATTGCTACTCCTAATACTCGAACACCATTCGGATTTGAAATCGCCTTACTAATTTCACCTCTTTGGATCGAATCAACCACTCTACTTCATCAGCACAACAAACCACCAACTCTGAAGCATACAACATATCGAACTTCTAGTCCATACTGGCCGAGTCTAATCAAGACTGGACCCCACATAAATGACAACCCTTGAAGAATCAACTAAGCAAGCTTTCAGGTCTCTTGACAATCGAAGGCGACCATCAGTCTCAAAGTACCATTAGAACCCTGAAATATCCTAGCTAGTCTTAGTCATCACAACCTGATCACGTACAACACACCACCACTGATTCTCAAACTTACGCCACTAAATCATTCCAACCATGGTAGAAGGAACCTCGTACTATCTAGAACACCACTGAAATATGAAATGTCTAGCGTAATACAAAGGTTAGCCAAGGACTAGGTGTCCAAGGCCAACAACCACTCTGAAACTGAAGTAAAGAAGCCGAGTTGCCCGCACCCACTGCTTTTCGGCACAAGGATGCTGCAACCAAAGGGAAACTTCCATGAACCACCCAAAGTAGTTGGTTAAGCCACGATCTAGAAACCCATCACCGGTATACCAATCAATGCTCTTGTCGAACCCACGAATAGATTCATCCACCATCGAAGAACACTAATAGAGCTGGAGCCACTAGGCCATGAATACACAATTTGCTCAATCTGTAGATGCTACTGAAACTTGCTTTCTCCTAAAGAAGATAACAAGAAAGCCAAGGTCGATGCAACAAGCTCCCAAAGGTAGTACTGGGAATGACCACTACCTTAATCTCAGACTTGAGATAATTCTGACCTCGAATCTAACAATGGAAGTGACACCACAACCTGAATTCAGTCGATGCAAGTCACCAACATACAAGCCAAAGCAAACTCTCGGTCGCCACCTCAGTCAGCCACTAAAACACATACATACACATAAGGAGTCATCACCCTTTTTTGCAAACCAAACAAAACCCTTTCCAACAATACACTAAATTCCACAAATTCTTTCTTAGAAGACTCTGGAGATGTTCCCTTAGCTCCTACAACTCTTACTGGCAACCCTTAGCCAATATCAAAAGCTCAACCAGACATATACAATCGAAATTCATTCTAACTGGAATTGGGGAAACAATAAGACAACCCAATCGGATAAGTAACTGAGGGAGACTATGGGAACAACCCACATACCTGCCAACCTCCTAAACCAACCAAACAAAGAGGGTCGACTCTAAACACCTGTGAAAATCAAACCAATCAATTGCACGCTAGCATAACCGACACTTTCCAACTCAAGATAAGAGCTCAAACTCCGGCACAACCATCGGTAACACCAAACCAACACAGGGACTCCTAGCAAATGCTAGATAAAAACCTAGGAAACAACCATCTAGGATCGTTCAACAAGGAAGGCTCAATACAAGTCTAGAACCACAAGGGTGCCGAAAACAAAACTAACCAGAAAAGGCAAACAAGAACTACCCACGAGCTACAGCTCTGGGTAAACACCTATCAAGGACAACTCACCCCCATCTACTACTAAAGAATAAGCTACCAAGAAAACAATGTATAAACACTACAACTCAAGTAGTCACACAACTAAACAAATAGCAGGTAGGCATATAAGTAATTAAATGATAGAAGGGATAGAATCTCAACACGAGCAGTACTATCACTTAACCTAGAGCAATGATGTTAGGAACCTCTACCTCTGGCCCACCAAAAGGAGAACCAGACTGATGGGATCTAAAATAGTGACCAACCACTCCACAACCATAGCAACCTAATGAAGCCTTGCCCCGACGCATGGTGCCTGTCGACTCTAGATGGATACATGAACCACCTGGCTGAAATCCACCTTTAAACATCTGGGGACCATCCCTACTACCCTGCACTCCACCTCTAGCTGGTGGTAATAGAGCCCTGGGAGATAACATCTGCTGAACCTGTTGAATGGGAGGTGGGATCGTGGGGCAATCCCTAACAAAGTGTCCACACCCACCTCACTGAAAACAAATTCCACTAAACACATACGGGTGGGAAGATTTTGCTGAACCTGATCAGCCACAATGGCATATACGACCAGAATGCAAACATCAAAGAATCTGGCCCATACCACATCCACTCTGCTCGACATGCCCTGTACCACCACCCTCTGAAACCTGTGTAGTAACTGAAACTTGGTCGGGTAGTTAAGAAGCAATTGAACCTATCTCTAGTGGTGAACTCCCTACCTCGAGTCTGAGAACCTTGGGAAATCTCCTGGCGATGACATTTCTTATAACTACCTCCATAAGCCTCACGGCATAAACCCTCGATAGCCCAAGCATGATCCACTACCTGAATGAAGGTCATCCCAACTGTAACCAAATGCTCAGTCGCCAAACAGAGCGGTGAAATCAAACCCCCAACAAAGCTCTGAACTCTATCAAACTCTGAAGGTACAACCCTAGAAGTACGTCTAACTATCTCATGAAATCTTGCCTCATACTCCAATACTGACATACCATTCTGCTGAAGAATGGGAAGCTCAATTCTAACTGAAGCACCACTCGAAGAATCGGGTACTAAAATACCCATCGGAGGACTCAGAGTCCTAGAAACAGTGCCCTGAAGAACTAGGGTAGCATGAAACTCTACCAAAGTCTGGGCTGGCCCTACACCCCCTATCTGATGCGGTAAACTCCCACTCTAAAATCCTGGCGCTGATTGAAGCACTGAAGCAACAGGCACAGAAGCCTCGATATCACCCGCTGGTGAACTCATCTTAGGCATCTGAGAAAGAATAAAACAACCAAAGTTTAGAAGTTAATAGAGCCAGGAACGGACGATAAGAATCCAAGAAGATGAAACTTTTCCTAACAATTCCCTATAGCCTCTCGCAGATAGGATACGGATGCCATCATACCAATCTACAAGACTTTACTTAGACACTTGCTTTTGTACCACAACACCGATGAACCTAGAGCTCTGATACCAATTGTCAAGACCCAATTTCTCAGGTCATGATGACACTTACGACCCTCTAGTAGGTGAACCAATTCCCATAGCCCAGAACGGTTATTAATGGTCTACTACCTAACCAATATGCATAATAAGCAGAAATAAGCGGAAGCAGAATATAAATATAGAACAAAGCAGAAGCAATAACTTGAATATATACAAAAAGAAACTACACCAACCCCAAGACTTGGTATCGATAGTACAGAAGCTTCTAATAGAATACGAATGCTAGAAGTAACAAAAGATAGGACCAACTATCTTTGAATATACAAAGAGTAACAGTACAAAAGATGAGATGTGGTCAAGCCTCGGTCATCAGGCGCTCACCCTAGTCTCAAAGATCTAAACGTTGCACGAGTCTCCAATGCAATCAACGACGAAAGCTCAACTAATATCTGCACTAGAAAGATGCAGAAGTGTAGTATGAGCACCAATTGCTATACAACGGGTACCCAGTAGGTATCATAGGCCGACTGGGCATATATAAGATAAAATACCAATAATAAGCAGAGTAGAAACTGGGGAGCCCCGAGTAGTTTATCGGAAAAATTGAGTTGTCATGACGATACCTTTCAACATCAGAAATTCTCTTCATCACGAGACTGATCGGATCTGCCGTAGACACCCGAGAGATCTTCACAAGGCAGGCTAAAATAAAAGACACAAGTAGTCACTAAAAATAATGAAGGAGCACACAGAGGCTAAAATGGAAGGAATACAAATAAGATAACACACATGGCTAGCTACTAGAATACCAATCACAGGAGAAAGAAATAAAAACGTACCTAGGATCCTTGCAATAACAAGTATATAAGGAAGGGTCTAAAAAGTGGGCGGTATACTGATAACCTCAATGAAAAGA